>CAUYRT010073775.1:0-18871 GCA_963574885.1 Lepilemur ruficaudatus | reverse complement strand
GGTCCTCAGCCCCCTCTGGCACCCCATCAACCGTACATTCGGTTTTTTTTTTACATAGTTCCATACTTCTTGTAAACTTTGGTCTTGTCTCTTGTTTCTGTGTTCCCTTTCTTCTTCTGCTTTGTTGAGGGCATAGACAGTCTTCAAGCTCTGAAACTCTTTCCTCAGCATGGTCCAACCTGTTCTTAAGACTTCCCATTGAGTTTTGGAGCTCGCTGAATATTTTCTTCATTTCCAGGATTTCTGTTTGATTTTTCTTTATCAATTCAATTTCTTTGGAGAATTTTTCATTCATTTACTGAATAAATAAGAAAGATTAATTGCTATTCTATTGCCCAAATCCAAGTTATTCGTGACTTTCACCTTTTAGAGTTACTTTGCGACTCTGTAAATTGTAGAAAACTGACAATGCAAATGAGTTTTTTTCCACAGAAATAACAAGTAGTAGTGTACAAATCATTATCACCTTGCAGATAGTAAATTTTTACCTCTATTTGTAAAGTATTTTAGCATTCTCTCACTGCATACAAACATGAATCTTTTAATTTCGCTTTGAACTTGTAACATCTTTCTGGTTTCCTCATTAACTCATGAGTTAAAGACAATCAACAATATGTGTTTATTCTATTTTTTTAATATGAGAGTCAAAATTATGACCTCTTTAAAAAAAATCTTTGAAAAGACAGTGAATAAAGGCAATGCCTTGTGTTATGTTAAGACAAGTTACTTTGACCTAAGGAAACATTTTAGCCACGTATAACTTCTGTAATTTAGGTATTTGTGCTTCCCTTCTCTTAGTGGTCTCTATCTGCGTGCCAAACTGTTGGCCGATTTATACTCTACCACCATTACGGAGAAAAGATTCAATACTTTTCCACATTTGAGTGTGTGCACCCATATGTGTGTATGGGAGTGTATGTGTCTGTGTATGTGCTTTTAGATGGTGCTGAAAATTATTTAGAGATCAAAGAGTATTTTATAGAGCTATCCAATTATACAATCTCATAAAATTCCAGTCAACCATTCTATCTTCTTCAAAAACCTTTGTTGAAATCCTTCCAAAGGAGTCATCCTTCGCTTCTGAACTCTACCACAAAGCAATCAGTCCTGCCCAAGAATTTCTCTACTTTCCCCTCTGTCCAATCCTCTGGCCTTTATCCTTAGCTTTCTCTTTCATTCAAAAACTTGAAGCCATCCCAGTGTTACAGACTCTGAGGGCTGCTTGCATCCTATTGAGAGCTTGTGTAAGCATCTTCCAACAGAGATGTGTGTTGTTTCACCAAAGATTCTGCAACAAAAATGCATCAAAGATGGATTTGTAGTGCTGGAATTCATTAGAATTTAATTTACAGCAGCTAGCTTTATACAGACTCATCCTTAGTTTTTATGACATTTATTCCATTACTTTTATTAATAGCATTTATTACAGATTCTAAACAAATATGTGCCACTCAGCTAGTTTTGAGAAATAATTACTTCACAGGGCAACAAAGTGGTTGTCAAATTGATATGAAACATCTATATTTTTATAAGGATATTTGCATTTATTATTTTTAATGACATCAATAAAATACTTCCATTTCTTGGGTGAAAAATGTCTTCAAAAATTATCCTATCCTTTTTTCTTTTCCTCTACTGCCTCCAATACTCCATTAAATCTTTGAGATTTGTCTGTCATTTCTGGCTTTCAAACATCTTACAAAAATTAATCAATATTTCCATCTTCATCTGCCACTTGAATAACCCACGTGATCTAGATTTGGTTACCTGGTCTTCTATAAACATCATCCCATATCTGTTCAAGTTCTATTTCCAGTGATTTTCCAGGTTCTATTTTTCCAAAATACATACTCCAGAATTTTTATGTGATATTAACATATAAGGCCCTTCCTGTCTTCTCATTGCTATTCCCCTATTTCTCTGCCTAAATTAACTTGCCTTTAATTCCTTAAATATATTAGGCTTTCTCTTTTACATTTTTTAGACAAAATTTTAATTATTATGGCACATAATAGTTGTATGTATTTATAGGGTAGATGTGATGCTTTGATACAAGCATATAACATGTAACAATCAAATCAGGGTAATTGGGGTATGCGTTACCCCAAGTATTTATCATTTTTTGTGTTATGAACATTCCAATTCCCCCCTTTTGGCTATTTCTTAACTCTGGACTTACACACTTGCTGCTTTCTCTACCTGAGACTCTGCTGTAGTTCTTGCTTGACTTACCTTACATAGTCTTCAGGTATTAGCTCAAAGTTTATTACTTTAAGGAAACCACTCTCCATTTTGTGGAGAGGCCCTTGCTGTATACTCTTTCCACTAGAACTTTTCACTATTATTTGTCTGTTTAATTTTCTGTCTTTTTTACTTCACTGCAACTTCTGAGAGAGAAGAAACTTGGTCTGCCTTCCTCATCATTGCTTCCTTGGCACCTAGCACAGTATCTGACACACAGCAGCACTAATAAAGATTTGCTGAACCCATCTATACATATAATCAAAATGTCACAAAAGTGAAAATACTGTGTATAGATAAACATAAGAAAAATATTCTGATTTATAAGATTTTTAATCTGTGAAAATTAACACTAATTACTTTTTATATTACATAGTCAATTTACATAATTTTAATATAATATTGGAATTGAGTAAAAATGTAGCTACTGTTTCAGTCAAGGCAGGTAAATTGATACAATCATTTTGTAAATATGTTTTTATATAGTTATAAAAGCATATAATCTTTTACCTAGTTACATCTGCTTTTGAAAGTATATTCCAGAAAACAATCAAAAATAATTTCCTTTTGTAGTCAACTACTGAGTGTTATTTATAATAATGAAAAGTTGAAGCAACTCAAAGGTTTAAAGATAACAGTGTATTGAAATAAAGTCACATGCTTAACTCTGTGTAATGGACTATTTTGCAACTATAATAATGCAAATCATGAGGACTATACGGCATCAAAGAAAATTATGCACAGAAAAATATGTGGACAATGAAATATAGGACAGCATGATTACAGCTATATAAAAATTTTATGTGTATATTAAAAGGAGTTTCAGAGTATGCACAAACATAAAGAGTGATTGTTAAGTATAGATGCTAGGATCATTTATTAGTTTTGTCTCCATTTCCCAAATAATCTGATTTATTTTTACTTTTAAAAAAATTTCTTGAGAGAGAAAAAAGATTAACTTATCCTAAACACTGTAACCTCACTTTGTGTGAATTTATTCTAATTTTTTTAAGGGATTGTTATTTATATTCACGGTATGCATCAAGAATAAGTCTCATCTCCATTGAGAAACCTTTAGTTGGAGCCTTTAAAGAATACTTCTTAGGTTATTTGGAGCACCAGATTGAGCTTTTTCTTGTTCTTAACATTTCTCTTCTATGCAGCTGTGTTATTAAATTTCTTTTAATATGGATTGGATTGTATTGGGTCATCATTGGTGCATTACCCATCTAATATACTCATCAGTTTTTAGAGTTCTCCCCAGTCATTTTACCATGTGACCATGTTCTGGTCAACCAGATCGGGTCATAATGTCCACTCTAAATTAGTCTTCATGTACCAGTAAATTAATCAATCTCAGGGTTTGCTTCGGCCATCTTCAACTTCTACATTTTTTTAACTCATTGTTTTTACCAATCCTTCCCTAAAAATTTTCCCACCTGATGTATCGCTTGGGTCTTCCAGGAAGCAAATGATGAAAAGAAGTTAGACGTAACACCTGTGAAAGCTAAAAGGAGCAGGAAGCGGAACTGGCCAGATAAAGATATCAGACCACAGGGCAGAACAGAAACCTGTGAAAGGAAATGGGAATACAGTATTATTGCACAGAAAGAGGCTCAAATTGTGATGTAGATCTGACAAAGGATCAGCCAACCCAGTTGGAAAATCCAGAGCAAAATTGCCCATCAGAGGAGTTCCATACTGAAGGAAAAAAAGATGCCAATTCATAGTACCTCCATCACTCATACCCTTTCTTGACCTGGCTGGAAAACTGAAGAATTCCAACTGTATGTGGAGTAGAGGATATCAGCTAATTGCACTCTTTATACCTAAAAGGAAAATTCTTTCTTGAAGTTAGATCCCAGTGTTATACCCTCTGGCTGCCATACCAGCTTAGACTTCTGTCTTGTGTAATTTAGTGTATTGTTTAGATTTCCTTCTCCCCTGGTCTGTGCTTAGTATGGTTTTTAGCTCATTTTATAGTTCTCTCTCTGTCATTTGTAGATTCAGTATATTTATAGTGGTCCCAGAAATTGGCAGCTGTTCTCAATTTATTAGTTTCTATTCACTTGAATGATTATCTGTTTAACACTGACAGATAAAGAATGAAACTTTGGGGTGATAACATTAACACTTGATGTGAAACTACATCAAACTATCCACTCATCACCTTCCATGAGAAACTAAAATTAATTTAATAAAAGACCATTTTTGTATTGCAATATAATATAATATAATTCAAAATACTCACTACTCATCACTATGTATCCTTTATCCAAGAGTTCCTACATATGGAAATATTACTTTTCCCATTCATGGACACCAGGGTTAGGCATGTGGCTTATCTGGCCAATGAAATACAAGAGGAAGTGACATGAAGTACTTCTGAACATATGTTTTAAAATCTTTCACATGATTTCATTATTGGTCTTTAATGTATGCATTTTTCTCTTCCACAAGACTAACCAATAATAGGTGCTCAGATAGGAGTTTGCTGAGAATGACGCAAAAATAAAATAAGCTGAAACAAAAACAAAAACAAAACCCACAGCTGCCCTGCAATAGATAGGGTGTGAGTGGGAAGAAAACTTTGTTTTCTAAGCTACTAAAAATTTTTACAGTTGTCTGCCAAACTGAAGAATAACCTGGCCTAAGATGACTAATGCACTTTGCTTTCTGGTCAACATGGGGGTTTGGGATGATGTAGTCTGAGTGTGTGTCCTTAGGCTACCTACTTACATCCTGTGTCTCATCTGTTAGAATAAAACTCTCTTTATGTGGTTGTAGTGACAAACAAATGAGATAAAACATATTAAAGTCACAGAAGAGTACCTGAAATATAAGGAATGCTTAATAAATGTTAGCTGTCACCAACAGACTGACCATTAAAATAACAAATTCAGGTACTACCACTGCTATTTTTGCCTCTGTTACTACTACAGCTCTGTGAGAGACATTAATTCAATCCCAATTTCTCAATTCTACCATTTACTAGATTTATGGTCTCGAACAATTTCTTTAAACAATATGAGCCTCAGTTTCCCCAAATAAATTGTTTTATACAAATGTCTATTTTTCACATTTATAAAGTGACAAATGCCTGTCAGACTCATGGTCCCTAGCTCAATTCATTTGCCAAATATTGTTCACAGATCAGTGATTTCTTTTTGATATTAACCTTTAATGGTCCATATCTAACAATTTCTGTACCGTTTTTTCCCTTTTTTATTATTATGGCAAAGGTGATCTGTATACACTTTAACCTTTTAGTTCATCTTTATGGATGTTCTAATATTGTACTTCCATAATATTAATGTATTTTTCACTCTAAACAAAACTCCAAATAAGTACTCTTTGGTATCAACATTCCTGCTGTAAGAATAATTCTATTAAGTTTTTGCTAAGCTAGCAAACACTTAGAAATAACTGACATGATCATAAGTTATAGAGTTTCAAGCAAAACTCTTGCTAGAAGCTATTCTTCCTATTGGCATATCCTCAGGGATGGAAAATAATATTCTTTCTCATTTTCTTATCAGGGACAATTAAACAAAAAGACAAACTTTATTAGAAATCCAATAAATTTTATTTCTTCATTTTTTCCATGTCTCTCCATTCTTCCTACACAAAGCATCCTTTATCATGTGTATGTGATAATAATTTTCACTTCAACCCATTGTCTTGAGTTCTACAAGAGATAACCTCTGTTTTAAATCACCAGAAACAAAGAAAAAGCATATTTTCCAAACATACGTCATTTATCACTGAAAGAAAATAAAGTTGAAAGGGTTACGCTAGTTTTTCTGCTAGGTTTTTTATATCTGAATCTCTTTCCACTGTTCTCTAACTTTCTGGCCTCCTTAACTTCAATTTCTCTTCGAATTCAGCCCATATTCTTCACAACGGCAAAGTAATCTTCATAAAAATTGAATTTGATTATTTCACTTTCCAGAGTACAAATTTCACAGACTCTTCAAATATGAATAGACTAACGGTAAAATCATTCAACATAATCTTTTTGCTAAGCCATCTTTCCTGAATCCCGTTTTCATTTTGTTCCTGTCATGCCACCTACTTCTCTGTTTCTACTCTAGCTCCTCCACACTTTCCTTCTTCTAGACGACCTACAAAGATGGATTGGACGTTCTCCACATATCTGATCCATATATCTGCACTAGTCCTTTTGTATTTTTTCCCACAGAGATCTCAATGGCTCTCAAACTGTTTTTGATTTAAGCACACAAATATTATTTGAAGCCCTATATACTCCAAAGCTACTCCTGTACTTTAATGATCTGGTCAATATCTGCTCATGAGTGCTCTAACATCACCTCAGGTAAATCGTGTTTAAAAGAAAATTTATTTCCCATGCATCCATTCCCCTCACCTGTTTGCCCACAAAAATACCATCTTCTCTTCCCATTCTCTTTCTTTCTTTCATCTATCGGTGACCCACCCATCAGTATCTTAATCCTTAGGTTTTATAGCCACCATAGAATTGTGAAATTGGAAGAATCTTTATACAGCATCCAAGCTATCCTTCAGGATGCATACATTTCCTCTTCAAATTTGATCTCTGGCCAAAGAATATGTGAATACTTAGCAATTGTAGGCTAAGTTGTGTGTTCCATATATTTTTCTCAGAAGAAGATTGTTACTTTGTCACAAAAATGCAATTAAAAGTCAATGACCTAGACTCATCCCTTCCTTTCTGTCAATATTTTTAATACTTAAATACTTAAAAATTCCGTCAACTCAATTTCTTCAGTATCTCTAACATACAAAACTTTCTTTTCCTTGTATACCTTCTTCAGTGTGGGCCATATCCATGGGTTTCTTCCTGGAAAACTGCTGCCCTATTTCAGTCACGAGAAAAAAAAAACCCTGCCAATGAGTATTCAAGACAATCTTCTGGGAGACTTCTGACAGAGTAGCTCATAAAACTTCCTGGCTGGTTTTATTAGTTTTCTGTTGCTTCTGTAACAAATTATGAATGACTCTGTGTCTTAAAACAACATAGATTTATTAACTTTACACTGGGCCAGAAGTTCTCAAATCAATATGTGTTTCTTTCAGAGACCCTAGGGGAGAACTCATTGTCCTTCCTTTTCCACCTTCTTGTGGTCATCAACATTCCTTGGCTCATGGCCTTTTCCTCTGTCTTCAGAGCCAGCAGTGCAACTCAGCAAATATCTCTCTTTCTCTCTCTCTCTCTTCCCGCCTTCTTATCAAGACTGAACTCATGGGAAGATGTGCTGTGGACAAGTGCTATGATCTGAACTAATGCAGAAGTTGAAAGTCGCGTCTAAAAGAACACCAGGGGCCATTGCCAGCGGTTCTTATTGCTCCTAGTGGAGCCTGTTTAAGGTCACTTTTCTGGTAAATCTTGAAACATTTCTGCTATAGATTTCTGGGGTAGAACTTTTGTTATTTCTATCTCCTAAATTAAACATTTATAGCCTCATTAATAAATATATGATTTTTTCCAAATCTTTCTTAATATCCCCTGTCAGATTAGAGATCTAGCACATGCTCTTCCCCCAGTTCTGAGTAGATTATAATTACCTCTATTGTTTAGGGGCTTTTGTTTGTTTGTTTGTTTTAATATTATTCTCATGCATTCCAAACTTTTCTCATACCTGAGAACAGAGTTCTGAATGCTGGACTTTTGGCAAAACCTTGACAACTGAAATAGAACCTTAACTGAGCATTCTGTCCCCCCTGTTCTCCCAATCCATTGTATCTTTTATGCCCCTGCTTGTTTAAAATTTCTTGATAAAGTGTTTAATTTCACTCCTTTTCTTAACAATCCTTAAGGGTTCCCCACAGCCAAACAAATCATGGTGTACCTCCCTGTTATTGAAGACCCAGTGGCATCTATTCTCAAACCTAACATTAGAGTCTTAACTTCCATATTTCCCTATCCATAATTTATTCCCCATAAGAAGATATCAGAACATTTTAACTTTATGCCAGTCAATTTTTTCATATTTTTAAGGGACAATTTGAAAGCTGTATAAAATCATTAGTATAAGGGAAGAGACACTGTATCTTGAAATACAGTCGCCACATGAGGCATAACAATTTGTGTTAATGAAGCTTGATAGGTAGACCATAAATAATTTAAAATGTTTAGGTTGTCAAATCTTGCTCAAACCATGGGAATCAGGAAAATACATTTATACATTTATATATGAAAACCTTCTTCAGTTACTCAGGCTCTCCATGCAAACCTTTGTGGTCAGGTGAGGGATCAATGCTGTCATTATGTGGTAACCTAAAAAGAAGCCTTCAAATTCTCGAAATCAGTATGTCAAGGAGATATCTGAACTCTCATGTTCACTGCACCATTATTTATAATAGCCAAGATATGGAATCAACCTAAGTGTCCATCAACAGATGAATGGATTAAAAAATATGCTATATATACACAATGGATTACTATTCGGACTTCAAAAGGGGGAAGATTCTATCATTTGTGACAATGTCTATGAATCTGGAGGACATTATGTTAAGTAAAATAAGCCAGACACAGAAACACAAATACCATATGATATTATTTATCTGTGGAATCTAGTGACGTTGAACTAATAGAAGTAGAGAGTAGAATAATAGGTACCAGAGTATGGGGTTGAATGGGTAAAGAGGGAGGAAATGGGTAGTTATTTATGAAAAAGTTATAAATTTTCAGATTGGAGGAATAGGCTTTGAGATCTATTGCACAGCATGGTGACTATAGTCCGTTATAATGTATTTTATATTTCAAAATAACTAAGAGTAAATTTCAAATGTCTTACCACAAAAATAATAGGTAAGTGAGGTAATGAATGTATGTTCATTAGCTTGATTTAATCTTTCCACATTGTATGCATATTATAAAACATCACATTTACAATTATGATTTTATAATCAAATATAAATATCAATTATAAATATTTTAAAAGGGACTAAATTTTCTCTTCAGATACTATTTTATTTGTACTGGAAATTCTTATATGAATATTCTGCATCTTATCGCTCCTAAAAATATTCACATTTTCTGAAAATTTTAATGTTTCCAAAGATGAATTTATCATAGGAACTTCTATTGTATGTCTCAGGCAGGAGCTGTTCTTTGAGATCAAATGCTTCGACTGCTCTCTGTAAATGCTACTATATGCAATAGATCTATAAATAAAAACATTGAGTTTATTTTTCCCTCATACTGTACACAGATTATAGTACAAATTGCCAACGTGCCATTTATGACTTTATCTCTACTCGCTGGTACAACCAGAATTGAACCTGAGAGAATACTGGAGATCTTTAGTTGCCCATGTTATTCATCAAAATGCCTGCCTAGAAAAAGAAACGCATTGTCGGGAGAAAAAAATGCTTCAGTTTTTCAGAGTTCCACTGAGAGAAAATAGTCAGAGTTCATAAAATCCAGGCAATGTAAATTAGCAATTTCTCCAGCTCCTCCTGTTCAACAATAATAAGCACTTAGGGGACTTCATAAGTGTCCTTAGAAAATAAATGGGAGGCTGGTGACTTCTGCACAAAATCTCCTGTGACTTAAAAAATGTCATTTAGTCAAAAGTAGTATTAAGGGACTAGACTCAGGGACACATTTATTTCAAACTAATTTAAAATACTTATTTAAATCTGGCATAAACATGCAATGCTACTGAGCAATTCAAAAGGTTTAACTCTCCTAACGTGACAAAAATATTTTTAGAATTTTTGGAAATAATTAAAGTAAAGTTAAAATCCTCTCTTTAAGCTTTTATAAAATAAACAAAGCAGAGACGGAGGGAAGGAAAAAGGAAAGAAGAATTTAAAGTCCATTTTAAATATCATGCCATTTGTAAATAGCTTGCTTTATTAATATATAACTGAATCAAGGAACAATTACATGGGAACTTTTTCTATGTAATCCAAGAACTAAATGATTTTATTTGTATTGATGATATCCAAAGAAAAGCTACTAAGATCATCCTTTATTTTCATTGTTTCCCATGTGCCTAGGAAAACTGAAAACTAATCAGAGGGTTAAATAGAAGCATTCCAGCTCTAGGACACATTTTAAAATTCATTGAATATACTGTATTCTCTTGTCACTGAGCAATATAAAAACAGTTTGTGGACTGACAATTGTCTCTAGATAATTTCACTAATAGGTAATAAGCCTCCATGACCTAACTGGGATGATTAATTTTATGTGTCAAATTGACTTGGTGAAAGGATGCCCAGATAAATGGTAAAACATTATTTCTTTGTGAGCATGACAGGGTATTTTCAGAAGAGAACAGCACTTCAATTGGTAGAGAAGATCTGCCCTCACCAATGTGGGTGGGCATCATCCAATCCCTGAGGTCCCAGACAGAACAAAAAGCAAGAGGAATAAAACGTGAATTTGTTCTTGAGCTGGGAAATTTGTCTTCTTCTAGTATTGGACATCGTAGCTCCTTTTTCTTGGGCTTTTGGACTCAGGCAAAATTACACTGCCTGCTTTCCTGGTTGTCCTGGTTGCAGATATCACTGGGACTTCTCAGCCTCCATAATCATGTAAGCCAATTCCCATAATAAATCTCTTCTTACATCTCTCTTTGTCTATCTATTAGTTATGTTTCTCTGCAGAACTCTGACTAATATACTATATAAAGGCAACATTGTAATGGCTTATCCAAAACTCTCAGAGTAGGACAGAAAAAGATACTGTAATGAAAAACTTTTCTATTGAAGAAATTCTGGTATTGCTGCATTGATAGAAATGTTACTGTGAATTTGAAGTAAGATACACTTGCTTATTTGAAAATATTAAGAAAGCAATTAAAAAAGACATGCCAGACATATTCAATCCATACTACTTAAAAATATATACACTTTGCTTTAAAATTCACAAAAAAAGAACTAGAAAAAAATATTTAATAATGAAGGGAATTTTAAATCTTTCACGTGTCTTTTGTGTCATTTGCTAAATGTTTGTAGGATAGTTGGGCAACTTCCAAGATGGACAGTTTTCTGACGTCTCACTTGTGTGAATAATAAACAAAATCAAACCAAAGAAAAATAACAAACAAATGTCTTCATGTATTATATACAAACTCTCTAACTTTTCCATGTTTTGTCAATAATTTGTTCACATTCTATATTTTAAGTATGATTTTTTGGATCAAAACCACATTTTATGACATTTATTAATGTTTTTATCTTCCATCTAAATAAACTAAAGTGTGAGGATTTCAAAGAATTATTTACACCAAAAACCACATACCTATTTGGAAAGGAAATCTCTATCATCTGTCTGGATTCCACTATAGTCTTCAAATAATAATATGCAATATGTATTCTTATGTGTAAGGATAGAGTTAGCTTTCTCCTATCTGTGGCTATTCTAGTTTACCTCTAGAGAAGTGTGAAATCTTGGCACCTTGGCAAGAGAGGGATTCAGTATACTAAATGACAGAATTTATTATGTGTTATTTAGAGTACATCCACATCTCCCCAGGAGTCACCCTGTACTAGCTTGTTTACATTGTTATTAAAAATTTGTAGATTGATATTGTATATTTATTTTTTTCTGTTTATATATCCTAATTTTAGCCAAAATTTGTTCTCAAAGTATTCACACATATCTTGGTGGCATTTTTGCAAATTCTGCTTTGCCTTTGTCTAGTCCTTTATGAATCCTTTCAATACCAAATGCTGTATGATACCTATTACACAGCTGGCACTGTGAGCAGGGTAAATGAAGTTATGTTTCGATACAATTTCAGCTCCTATGTCACACAAGCTGATGGGAAGAGAATATATCAGTGAAATTGTTAGATTTGAAGTTGAGGAGATAGCTAAATTGGTTTTTTAAAATGTTAAAGAGAGAATTCTTGTGTTTTGGGAAATATTTGTGTAGTTATTGATTATTAATTTAAGCGCTTGGGAAAGTAACGAACATGAGAACTGATGAATGTCCTTGGTTTTACCATAACAAGAGAAGAATAGGATTTTAAGCAATGATACAACAAGGAGTGGTATTAGAAGCCATCTGTCCATGGTTTGGGCAATAAGAGGGTACGTTTTGTACAAAAAACTTCACCAATAATAAAACTAACTAAAAGTCATTCTGCTTTTTGTTCTTACTATAAACAGACATATTAAGCAGCATCTGTGATAAAATACTGCTTCCTGCTGCAGTGGCCCAACCTCTCCCATGGCAAGCCTAGATTTGAATCCTGCATTTAGCATTCATTTGTAATAATTAGCCATGTCACCTTACATCATTTTTCTTCTGTGGGCACTCAGGTTCTCTATATATTGTAAAAGAGGAAAGATTTTACCTCTACCCTTTTAGGATTTTTTGGCTGGTCCTAAAAATTAGATTAGCATACCCCAACCGATCAGCAGGAGATAAGCATACAAATGTATTTACTGTAAGTTTTAGGTGACAGGGGAGCCCTCAGAAGAGAATGAAGACCCAAAGATGCAGTTAGAGTCAAGCTCCCATATTCTGAATTGGACAAAGAATAGTAAATTGTGAAAATGTGATAAGGAAAGGGGCTTGGGCTGGGGTTGGTAATTGGGTAGAGAAGTGACTGAGAAAATAAAGGTTGTTTGTACAGATTCCCCTCAGCCCCAACTTCCATTCCTTGAGGATAAGAAAGTTATTTTTATTCTGGGATAGGGAGAGCATCTTTCACATGAGAATTTGATTTTCTGCTTTTAAGAAACAGAATGAAGATCAAAGTGAGCTTCCTCCTGCACCTGCTCTTTTACAAATGCCTTTACCTAAAAATAATTCTTATGCCAAAGTGACATATTTTGGGGTGATGTGTTCTGAACTCCTTCAAAATAAAATTAGGAAGTTCCAGCAGAAGGATATTGAGAACTCGCTATAGTAAGCTTTATAAAATGTGTTGCAATACTCAAGTATGTTCAACTGAGGCAAGATGCAACAGATTGCTGAAAAATTATTTTATTTATGTCTCTATACAAATGCTTTATAACTACATAAGTTAATAACATAAACTAAGGTCCACACACAAACTAAAAGGGCATGCTAGTTCAGAACTATGGCTTCATTTTTAGAATCTGGGTTCTGTGCAGAGTGATTAGGGACCCAGTGATTCATAATAAGCAACCCCTACTTTATTTGTCCATATGACAGAGATATAAGTCCATCCTCAACTTTCATTTTCATAAAAAAGTGATTGACATAGAAAATATCAAGGTAAAATATAATAATGGTATGCAATTATAATTTATTTACTGTTGACTTTAGCCAGAAAAAAAATAATAGTACAAACTAAAAGGAATATTTAAAATGTGATCCTGAAAAATTTTACTTAAGATAACCATTTTTGACTTGCCTAAAAAGTTGCTTTTCAGCACAGATGCACTCGTCCTTTGCTGTAGAGTTTTACATATTGGCTCATTTTATATGTGTGATTTTCCTGGTAAAAATATTTAAACCATTTACAGTATAAAATGCTAGAACTATTCATAGTGTCTCTAGTCTAGGCTTATCTTGATTTTTTTGTACACAGGGATCCGTTTTTCTTTGAATGACAGGTCTTTGTATTAATAAAACAATCACTTGAGATACCTCAAAAAAAAAAATATTTAAACCAAAAAAAAAACCAAACAAACGGGAAAAAAAAAGCCAACATTGTTTTTTTCTCTCTTTTAGACAGACTTATCATTGCTCTAATAATGTCAAAACCAACCTTGGTGACTCATTCTATTATAATGGGTGTAATCAGAAAAAAAAAATCAACTTTTCTTTCAATACAGGGTAGGAAAATAGAACATACTAGTTAACATATTTTCTGTGACAAATGAAGAATTTGTCACAGAAATTTGTGACAGTTTGATATTTGATTTCAGTGTCAATTATCAACACAATTTTTCATTAGTTTCTCGTATTTGAAGGCAGCTTTTTTCCAATTTAATTTCTGATATGTCTTTCTGTGAAATATATCTTAGTACTGCGATGTTTCCCATTAGCAAATTATTTAAAAAGTGAAACAGTAAATAAAGTTGAGCTTCTCTCCTCGCTCTTAGTCTATCAATCTTTTTGTGTAGGCATTGGATTTAATTGTCTTATTATGAGACTATGTGCTAACATTTATGTCTATTAATTATTTGTTTTAGTCATTGAATAATTAGTCATCCTGATGTGTCAGATTATTTGTAGACAAGTATCAGAACTATTTCTGTAAAGAAAAATTTTTACACTTACAGTCACTTAAGAGTTCTCTAAGGTTTGGAATTAAATTTCAAAGATTGTATTATCTTTGAATTACAAAGGGTAGAAATAAAAATCTTTGTGCTTACATGAACAGAATTTTTTAGATAATTTATCATTGAGTCAAAATGAACTTTTCTTTTCGACAATTAAAAAACTAGTACTAAAACATCCCTCATGTATCCATTTACTATATTCCAGGGATTTTAAAAGAATCTCCTACTCAAATTTTTTCTTCGGCTTTAACCTACATAAAAATACTTCATTTAAGTGGAATCACCTTTTTATTCAAAGTGATGAATTTTATTTTAATACAACTTACTTGTTATTGGTAACTCTCTAGTGTTTTTGTTTCTGATTAATCTAGATTCCTAAGCATTTCTCCATATACTTTTGTCAAAACCCTGCCTCAATTTTTCCTGCTAAATTTGCCAATGATTCCAGCTCAATATCAAGTAATTGAGAATTTAGCCCATTGTTCCTAATTGTTTATTTAATAAAAAATCTGGTTTCTGAAAAGCATATTTATTTCCTGGTAAATTGGTGTTTTTTTTTTTTTTGTTTTTGTTTTCTTTTTGTCAATTATTCACCTTAACCCCTCTTCTCTCTTTTGTATGTGTGTGTTTTCTTTTACTTTGACATAAATAGCATCATTATTATTTCAATAATTTTAAATGATTTAATATTGATATCATTAGGGTGACTTCAGATGAGTTATATGAAAATTCTAGTAAAAATGGGATTTCTATTTAAGTAGAAAAAGACTATAATTGTTAACCATAATTTCTTTGGATATAAATGTATAGACTTTATTTGTTAGGAAAAAAATTGGAGAAAATATTTGTATACTTTAAAATTAGCATCGTAATGCTTAAAGCTTAAAATCACTTGGGGATATTGGACTTAATGTACCTTCAAAATGTGGAGCCATAATCATAATTCTAATACATTCTTATTTAAAATTTAGGCTGCTCCACTGATTCAGTTATATTTCTTGCAAATTAGTATGCTTATAACTTAACAGTTGAGACCTGAAAATTTCCCATCTGCTTTTAGTATGAGGATTAGAGGAAACGCTGATTAAAATTTTGCATAATGACAATTGTAAACACTGATTTTCTAATATGTTTTCTGCTGACTAATTAAAGCCTGAGCCATTATGTGGTCGATGGGTATTTTAATTAGAGGAACATTTATCAATAAAATTTAGTGAATTTTATATAGTCAGACCATAAAAAGGTAGCTATTGCTGGAAATAAAATGTTTAACATTACAAATACTTAGGCTACTTTTATTCTAAAACTGCATGTCTTATTGTTGTTTGCTTTACAATTAAATTAAAATTTTATCAACAAAATTAAATAGAGATTAAGAAAATGAAACAATTACCTGTAATGTCATCAAAAATCTGCAAAAACAAACTTTTCACCTTAGAACCTGACACTAATTTTTAACATTATTGTGAAGGTATAAAAAAGAATGCAACCTTTCACAATTTGAAATCAACCTCATTAATATCTTAGCATCAGCCTAAGATACCTGGGAGACTAGTGCCTCTCATCTTTCAATGTTCAAAACCATGACTGTATTTCTGCTTAAGAAGAAAGCTGCCAATTTGTTTTCAAGGTTTCTAATACATTATGCTTTCTAATTTCAACTTATAAAACAAGGGATATAGCAGGCATAGAACATCTGGTTTAACAAAACAAGCACGGATTCTAGAGCACTTCTAATTGAAGTTAGACTATTATTAAATTTGTAAAGAAGTAATCACATATTATCTATTTATTGTACTTTGTTATTACATGTAATTAATTTAGTAGATACATGGTAACAATTCATGATAAAAGACACAAAATTGTTTTATTTACAATTGGTCCGAGTTTTCTGCCCCTGTACTTAACGCTGACTTAACGCTGGTCAGAGTTAAGAACCAAAGTTTAACTGCATTTTTTTCCTGAAGACTAACAAAAAAGTAGTTTGCAATGCTTTATACCCTCTAAGGATCCTGGGATATAAATAGATATAATATAGGTCTGTAACACTTCAATAGTGACAATATTACAATTCATTGAATTACAGTTTATTGAATAAAATATGCATATTTTATTGCAAATCAGGAAGTAGAGGGAGAGTGGCACCATTTTATAAAGGATGATGAAAGATGAACACCCTGATGATTGCATTAAATTTATAGTTATGTTCAAGTCCTTTGGTTACTGAAAGAAGTCCTTATGACAAGGGAAAAGAAATAACCCTACGTTATCACAGTAAACAAAATCCACTTGCTGAAATTTAAACTTGACTCTTTTCATTCTAGGCAGTTAGTTGGAAAACACTTCTTTGGTGTATTGATCCTCTTTATATAAAGGTATCTTTACTTGGAGTGTTTAAATGCTTTTTGTTTCTTTTTCTTATTTGTTTTCATCCTCTTCTATGCTTTTTAAAATTTAACTTTAGTGGTAGGAAAGGCTTGGAGTTAATGAATTCAATTTTGGGTGTTTGGTTTTGTTTTCTTTTATAGCAGCTACGAAGATAAAATGAAATAACTGTGACAAGAATTAAGCAACATTCGTTATCCTGTGGGATGATCTTACGGAAATTTTCAGATTACATTGAAGATAAGTTATGAATTTTCATGACTAGAATCCCTGCCAGAGCAACATGGGGATTTATAGAACTTGCTTTACAGAGATAGGACCATCCACTGTCTGTGCAAAATATAACATTTCTACTCCCAAGCACACAAATGTATTGTAAGAAATGCCAATTTTGTTTTGTTTAAAACTGCATCAGTTTTGCTATGGAATGGCATTAGATTTCTCACTCTGAATTTATTAAATGTTATATTTCAAACACTGTTCTAAATATTGGGGAAACAGTGAGAAACAACGACAAAGCCCCTTGTCTCACAGAGATTGCATACTTTATGTTTCAAAGGGTGCTGAGACATTTTTGAGTGAGGAGGATATATAATATGTTTCTTCAAGATGCTACCATCCTCTCACTTTACCCATAAATTGAACTAAAGAACAGGAATCTCATTAGTCATGTATAAATGATAGTATCCAACAGAACCTATATTGCATTCTGAAACTGCAAAAATTTCTTACATAACATGCCCCATCTCAAAAATTGGCAATCTAAAATGAAGTTAAAGTTTTGTGATTCTATGTTAAAAATTTATTATAGACAGTTTCAAAGTTTGTGTCAATACCTGTGAGTCCTGATTCATTATATGTGATGGACTACTCAATTGGCTAAGGTAAAGCATCTTCATAAATTCTCAAGCTTTCTGAAGAAAAACACCTTGCTCTGTGGATATGTAGAAGATACTGACACTAAAAGTTCTCAATCAATGAAAAAGGGATATGGACACAGGTTGCACTTGCCTTTGTCATTAAGTAGGTGGTTAGCACCATTCTGCATTTTCATGGGCCTAATACACATTTTCCTTCTCTAGATACTGACAGAAATTATTATAAATAGTCCTGAGGAGAGCAATTAGGAATAGCAATTTATTCTCCTTGACATTTTATTAATCTTTACTAAATTTAAAAGAATTACAATAAAAGGGCCATTATTTCTAACTCTTATAATTCCTCACAAATTGGATCACATAAAGGCTTCCTCAAAATTCTATCATAAGTATAAACACTACTTCAATCTGGGTATTTTTAAATGTGAACATACTGGCCTTTAAAAAATGTTCATATTTTTTGTCTTTTGCTTCTGAGAATTAAATACAGTCAGAAACTCCCAGTTCAAGAGATACAGAATGCACCTATTTCACTCTTATTTCTAATACATTGACATTCTTATCCTTTAAAACTTCAGTTTATACTTATTCTGCTGTGAGGGCTTTAAAATTCAAGATTTTGAAGATTTTTCTCTTCAAGATGGATTCTAGTGGAAGTTCTCAGATGAAAACTTTAGATATTTATAAGAAAAAAATTAATAAACCAAGATGCTTTTAAATACATTTTTGGCCAGTTGTTATTAAGACAATATATTTGCAATGTTATTTCTGTCAAAAATGTATAAATATTCACAGTAATAATTTAAGATGCATTTCTTAAAAAAGGCTATTTTAAAAATCATGGGCAGATATCTTTTGCTTGTCACAATATTTTTGAAATAAATATCTTTGAAATGGTTTATGTGAATTCAATTATTCAATGCAAACATTTAAAGATAAGTAAAATGTGGTATAAATTGCTATTAAGCTAATAAACAAAAAATTCTAAAAGGCATACAGTCTCAAATGCAGAAAGAGGAATATTCTCTTTTCAAAAATTATATTAAAACAGGAAAAACTTTGTTTAGAACAGATGAATATATATTTTAGCTAGTTATAGGAAAGAATGATTTCTCTATGAAAGCCTTAACATATATTCTCAGATTTCC
>CAUYRT010073774.1:0-11434 GCA_963574885.1 Lepilemur ruficaudatus | reverse complement strand
GCTCCAACTGTATCTACGTACAACCAACACTCCATTTTAAGTGTACAATTAAATGATTTTCAGTGAATTTACCGAGGTGTACAGTTAATCACATGAATCAGTTTTTGAGGAATTCCTTTCCCCTATTGAGACCCCTAATTCTGAAAAATAATGTATTGTGTTTTAAATTTCAAATTCCAGTTTCTAATCTCTGGCATATAGGAGATGGACTTTTTATATTAAGCTTCTATGTAGCAATCTTGCTAGTTGCAACCTCACTTACTAGTTTCAGGAGACGTTTTGTTAATTCTTTCAGATTTTCTATATAGGAAATCACATCATCTTGAAGAAAGACAGTTTTATTTCTTACTTCCCAATCTGTATACCGTTTCTTTTCTTTTCTTTTTTTTTTTTTTTTAGTATTATTCATTAGCTAGGGCTTCTAATATGATGCTAAAAATGAATGCTAACAGGAGTCCTTGCCTTGTTTCTGACAAAAAGGGTTTTAATTTTCCCAAAATTCTTGTTTATACTTGATATTAATTTATTTAAAAATCTCAATTACAGATGTAAACATTTTTTAATCCATTTACATTTCGTGAGTTACCAGTGAAGTTAGGCATATCCATATGTGTATATTTGCATTTTATATTACACCTTTTTGTGAATTGTTTTTTCATTCAACTCTCCATTTTTTTTAACAGCAGCCATTGGGCTTTTTATGAATTGCTCAAAAATAATTGTGAAAGCCAATATATTTGATAATTTTAATAAGTATACACATATAAGGAAAAAATATAAAAAACAAGCTTACTGCCTAGAGTAACCATTTTAATATATTGGCACATATATGCTGATTTATAAAATTTATGTCATATCATACATGTTTCATATAAGCTAATTTTATTTAAACAGATGAGATAACTAAATAATCTCACATATCCATGTATCATTAAAATTCTAAATCAAGCAGAGAGGCTCTAGTAATATGGTAGATTATACCATGATAAATTTTATTATAATAACACAAGAACATTTCAACATTTAAAATTACTTTGGCATAATTGATTACATAATCAGGTGAGAGGAAATAATTAATTTAATCATGAGTCTCCTTGATCAATGCCCAAACATAACATTCACCCTCTACAATACTTTTAATGAAAAATCCATGATAGACATGAAGTAGAAGAACACTTTCTCAATTCAATAAAGAATATCAATTTCAAAGAAAAGTCCCAAATAAGGATTCTCAGTGGCTGATACAAGGTCTGGCCCCTAACAGACATTTGACAAGTTGACAATTGCTTGGATAAGCAATAAAGTAATTGCTGGAAAGTTGATACATTCTCATTAAAAGCCAGGCATGAGTGGCCACACTGATAAACTTTAGTATTCTACTAAGGTAGTTGGTTGAGAAAGAGGTTAATTATAAACCTCAGCTGATAGGAGGCAACATTATCATTGTTTGCTTATGTCAACATTGTTTAGAAAATCCAAAAGAATAGACTGACAAACTATTAGAATTAAATATTGATTTACGCTTATTGGGAAGTGATGCATTGATGGAAATACATCCATAAATAAGAAATTAACCAAATAGAGTTAATGTTGAAAAAGAAAAATTGAACAATTGAAATTATTTAATAAAATATAAAACACTTGAAGTTAACCAACAAGGAACAGCTACAGGCAATATAAGTCTTCTTAAGAGATGACTTGTAAGGATACCAACTTGTATAAATTCTTTTCTAGACATGTAGAGAAAACTATTATGTGGAAATGTGTCCAAAGATCCTGATTATATTAATATATCTCTGCATCGTCAACTAACTCTGTGTTATTATTCCCCCCAGGTTTCTGAAGCTATACATGTGAGGTTAAATGGCACGGCCACAAAAACATGCTTTACTAGTTGGAGGCTTTTACCCAGAAGACAAAAATAATCTTTTGAACTCGGAGCTAAACCCCTTTTTCCTCCCCAAGAAGCTGACAAAAATTTTATATCTTATAGTCAGAGCTACATTCTATCTGTCACCATCAAACTCACACTCCATACCCACCATGGTGCTCAGCTGGCTAAGAAGAGAAACTATTATTACAGGAGCAAATCAAGAGAGAGAGAGAGAAACAGAGAGAGAGAGAGAAACAGAGAGAGAGAGACAGAGACAGAGAGAGACAGTGAGAGAGAGAGAGAGAGAGAGAGAGAGAGAGAGAGAGAGAGAGAGAAATTAAAGACAAAGTTGACTTTGCAGCAGCCTCAGAACTTAAGTGATATACAAAAAGAACATTTTATGCATCATGTACCATTTCTTATAAAATCCCTTTGTCTTTCTCATTCCCCTAACTATAACATTTAAACTATGTAAATCTTTAATTTGCTTTCCTTGATACCAGTTGGAAATCCCCTCGAAAGGACTAAGTTGAAATTATCCTCACTTGCCTTGTACCTTCATAAAAAAGGCCTCATTCTTTGCCATGATATTAGTAGAGAACACTTTATCTTAAATTTTAATTACATGAAGATACACAGTAGACATTCAATAAATATCTTTTGAATGAAAAATAAATGCATAATAATATGAGATGTCACATTGGGAACATTTATAAGGGTCACCCTTGTTCACTTCTCCAGTGTAGACAATTGCATGAAAACAGAAAACAACTAACACTGGTATCTTTCAAATGAGTACTCTAATGGGGCCTTTTAATATTGTTGTCATAGGATTAAAGCAATTATTATTATCAGTAATAAGAAAGGAAGAGATGTCATCCTCTATCAAGACACTCTCCCCTACAAGGAGAAGCAATGTCAAAAAGGAAGGGAGAAAAGAATTTAGCTGTCAATATCTAAAAAAAGAGACAAAGGACTGCAAATTAAATTAAAAAAAGAACTTCAAATCTTCTGTTTAGATTAAGATTTCAGCAAAGGAGTGGTTTTTATACCTTCATACATATAGGGAGAACAGGGAAGAAATGAAAAGCAATTGCACAATTATATGTAATTTTAGCGATAAAGAGATGTCAAGTAATCTTATATTATCAGAATAGCATTATCAAGCAAACAAGCAGTTAAAGACTTTTAAGAGACTCAAGATAATTGTGCAAGTAATAGCAACAATAGCTGAGTCTTAAGAGATTCTTTCTATAAATAACATTTCCAAGGATAATTTTATGGATACACATACACTCAGAAGTGATAGATACAGTTGTCAGAGTGAGCACTTGCACAGGTTCCAAGTCTCAATTTCTCTCTTTCTCTGTAACAATTTTGTAGTTCTCAGAGAGAGCTACTGAGTAGTTGATATTTAAGAAATAATTCATATTCATTATTTAGTTTCCCCTAAAATATTTTTGAATTTTAGATTTAAAGCGTTTTATATTAATAAATTAAAGAAAAATTACATTATTTTCAATTTAATTAGGAGAATTTTAAATTATGCTTCTTATGCCTCTCAAGAATTTATCTCTAGAGACCTTTCATATTTCTTATTAAACTTCTTCATGATATTTTTTCCACCTGTAATGACAGCATTTTTTTCTCTTTTAATTTCCACCTGATCTTTCCAGTTATAGAAAATCTACTGACTTTAATATATTGTTTTTATTTAACCATAGCCACAAAAGCTTTTTATATGCTTTATTACATTTAAAAATAATTTAGGGGTTATAAGAAGATAATACTAGACAAATTTGTAAATAATTATGTGCTTTTTTAATACAAACTCAGATTCATTTAGGGAATTTGTTGGGGGGTGTTGAGTAATTTGGAAAAAAGCAGAGTGAGTCTATTGTTTTGTTTTGGTGTATCCTTTTCTGGATGGGATATCTCTGTATCTCTGTCCTTTCTCAATTTTTCTTTTATTTTTTTTATTATCAGGACATTTCATTAAATGTAATGGAAAATGACAACAAAATAACTGAGGCAGGACTACTAATGATCCAGATCTTTAAAAAAATGAAAATTTGGGTCATCCATGACCAGCTGAGGCAGTTTCTGAAAACAAAGGAAATGTGGCTAAACAGTGGATGAAGTTGGTTATAAAATCCAACCGTGAACATGAGACCAGCGACAGAAACAAGACGTCACGATTATTTCTTCCTTATTCTGTTATGAATATACAACTGCTTAAAAAACATAGTCTTAAAAAAGTCAGAGCAAACTTGCTTTCTTGAATTAATTCCAATACTTTATTTCCTATCTACTGAATTATTTTGTATAACATACAAAATGTCTGGATCTTTAATTCTAATGAAATAACACAATGATGTTTTAGAAAGTATTAAAATCTCTCTTATGGATATTGGTCCTTTGTATAATCTTTTCCTAACATTCATTGATATGAGCTGAATTGTGTCCCCTCAAAATTCGTATGTTAACATACTAACCCCAGCACCTGATAATGCGGCTATATTTGGAGATACAGTTTTTAAAGAGATGATTAAGTTGTAATGAGGCTCTTAGATGTGCCCTAATCCAATCTGATTGGTGTCCTTATGAAAATGGGAAGTGTATTCACAGACCACACCAGATATGCACGCACACACACAGAGGAAGGCCATGCGAGGACACAGCAAGAAGGCAGCTGTCTGCAAACCAAGAAGAGAGGCCCCCGAGGAAACCAACCTGGCTGACACCTTCATTTGGGACTTCCAGTCTCCAGAACTGTTAGGAAATAAATTCCTGTTGTTTAAGCCCCCCAGTCTCTTGTAGTACTACATTACTATGTAGTAATGTTAGTCCTAGAAAATTAATATAACCATTATATGTTCTATTAGAGGTATATATTATACTGCCTTTTAAATAGTAATTCCCTTGTTTGTTGTCAATCTCATAATTTTATACCAAGAAGTGAATAAAAGTTTAACAAATCTGACAGTAAGCAGGCTGATTGACTGTATCCACAGTAATTGAATGACTCCATAATAGTCACAACTAGGAAGAAGCCACTACTTGCAGATCTTGGTGATGTGAATTACTGAATTGACACAGAAATGTTCTCCTCTTGGTATTGGGTTCTCTGAGTTGCTTGCAGGAGGCCTCTCTGGAGACCTCTTCATGATCGTGAATTGTTGCTTCCTAGGCTGCCATGAGGACACTGCGCAGTCTTCTCACCATGGTGGGCTCCAGAAGCTGTGGATTTACAGTGCCGAGGGAGAACCTACTCAGGGGTGTCTTTCCCAATTCCACCTCCTAAATCAACCCTATATCCAGTCCACAATCCAAATCACTGAAGGTCAGTGGGGCCTTCTAGAACTTCCTACCAGTTATATACTGTGGTAGCCTCTATTTTGTAAACAAGGGAGACTGTTATTAATTTTCATTACTGATCTTTTTATTTATAATTTTATTTTCCCCTTCAAATGGAAATTTAGACAGTAATGAGCCAAAGCCTGTGCTTAAATTATGACATACAAGAATGTAAGGCACTTCTTTAGAGTATTTTTTACCGAAAATAATGTCTAGTAATTTTTAATGCTGCTAAGAATAGTAACAACGTCACTGACATTATTTTTAAAGCATATCCCCAGAGCTTTCCTTATTCTTTTATGTGCACAGATTTCACAAAATCTTTGTCCATCTTAGTTTTGCTCTTTCATCTGATGTATGGTCTAGTTTATTTCTACTAGTACTTATTTTTGTTTTTCTATAGTCCTGCTCTCTAAAGAACTTTCATGGTACACATTTATTCCCTTAAAAGTTATAATTCAATGATGAAATTTCTCATTCATCATCTGTAACAAAAATAGGGCCCAAGTTTTGTATTTTAACAAAAACAAAAACACTTTTATGGCAAAGTTTTAGAATGCCTACTTTTACCATCATTCATTGTATTACATCTGTTTTAAATAATAAATAATGTGTCACATACCACCTGTAAGATTGGTCTGTTGTTGCTTCCTTAACAAACAGGAGAAAGGCAGTACTTTGGAAACCAATCCAAGGAGAGACGGAGGTGCCGGTGAGGTTCTCCAGGGGTGTTTAGAAGATTGTGCTTCCTGGCTTTGAAAATCCAAAGATGTTCTTTTGTTTATGCTCAGGGTTTATTAAAGTCCTGAGTGCCATTATTATCACTCATTAACGTGTACCTGAGGCTGGGGTTGATATCAGGATGTTCATTTAAAACAGTCAGAAAGTGTCTTTGGAAGTTGGCTATGTGAAGTCATTGCTATGTTTGCATTCTTTTCAGTAGGGAGATCTCTTTATAAAACCAAGAGGACAGTCAAAAACTTATTTGAAAATAGTTTAAAAACAAAGATAGTTAGATGCCCTGAACATTGAATGACTTTCCCTATACCATTTCAAAGTAAAGATGGCCTTACACATTCACTTTTCTCCACAGAAAGAATCTGCACTGGGGCTCGCGTCTAAAGGTTGCATGTACATGTCTGAGCATTATAGGTTGACATAACCCATTACCATTCCTTTCAAAATGTGGGCACACATAATTAGTAATTAATTTATTTTTAATCTTATATGGTTGTATTTTGATAACAGCCAAAAATAACAAACTGTGGCACACTAATAAGGCATTTCAAGGGGACACAACTTATACTATTTTTAACAAGATAGGCAACGTTCAGCCCAGTGGATGTTGTTCCATTAGTGATTTTTCATTGTGTACGTGTTCCAATAAAGATAAGAAAAAGAAGTCTTTATTACCAAGATAGGGTGACAGAAATGTTTGCCTGTAGGTGACAACATAACCAGGTCTTCAGGGCTCATGACAATCTTCCGTGTGAAGGGTTCCCAAATCGCCGTGTTACAAAGACTCAGTTGTTCCTATGACAATGCCCTGTTGGAGCACAGAAGATCCTGTTTGAAGATTCAGACTTTGTTCCTTTAAACCTGTGATTATATGAATATATCATTTATATATGATCTCCTTCCCAATATAGATTTAGAGGATCTGATTACAAAGCTTCAATTTGGAATGCTACAGCTTTTTGAAACACTATGCAGACTCAAATGCACACACAACTGCCTCTGTCCTAGTGTTCAACTATTTCTTCTTTATTCTCATACCCTAATCCTTGAATAGATATTCCTATCTATTCTAAACAGGAATATGAATTGAAATATATTATCTATTAAGTAATAACTGTATTAAACATAGTCATGTATAGGTAAGTATGTATTTTATTATATGCAAAATTTTTATAATAATTATGTAGGCTTTGCATACATGTTTGTATTTATTTTACATTCTTGTATAAGAATGGTACCCAAGAGAAGGTATGTCCTAGGCTGCAGTACTAAGATTGACACCCATTGCATTTCTTAGTATCTGGGCTTCAGCTCATTAGCTTCTTGGTCTTTGAGATGGATGTAGCTTCATCTGTCTTATATTCATTTTGAGATTAAAAGGTTAGTATTGAAAATGTGTTTAAAAAGTATAAACATCTATTCCAATGCAGGTAGCATAATAAAATATCAGAATATTATTAATTCGGTACCATGAATGATACTGTTGAAGTTTAAAAACACCCTATAGAGCCTACAGCTAGCTAGTTCATGTTTAACCAACTTTTCTCCCCTTCTTGACAGTGGAAGTTTGCAGGAACCATGGTAGCATGATTTATGCTTGTGATTCAAACAGTATATGCTATAAAAATTTACAAAGATTTAGAATAGAGGAGATTGATCATTTTAGAGGCCTAATGAAGGCCTTTAAAATCTATTCTTTAAATGTAATGCTAAGATCATTTTCACATAAAAAACATTTACTATTTTAAGTATAAAATGACATAGTTAGATTTAAGTGAAAATTTCTGAATGCTGTAATAACTGAATTTCATAGTACTATTACATACAGATAGCTAAAAAGAAAAAGATGGATGCATATAAACACTCCTGGGGTTGTAGGACACCAACAGTGTTAAGAAATCTTAATAATGCTTCATGTGGAGTCTAACCCTTAAGTAGCCAGTAATGTTATTGCAGCTTATCCAAAATTAATCAGCAAATTCCCCACTGATGCCTGCTGATTCCTTTACAAATTCTACCCAGTAATATGGTTCTTCGGATAAAAAGAAAAGAAAAAATATGCACTTTTAAACTTCTTCAAAATGTGGCAATTCTAGATACTTTGAACAAAGAATGCACTGACTTCCACTGATGCATATTAAAGAGGAACTTATTTTTCTGAACTAGCTAAAATTGCACTTTGTTTCAGATATTTCATTGTTCACTATTTTACTCCTATGGGTAGATGTTGACATGAGGTTGAACTAGAGGTTTTTTAATTCTCTTCATATTTCTTTATACCATGCCATGCTACCACTTAAATATGGATTTAACTAAACTAAATCAAAAGAGCAAAAATCAATAGTCTTTTGTACTGCAAACCTTTCCCTTTGGAAAGTGCAAGACATTAATCATTGAAGGGGCAGTAGAGGGTATCCTTATTCAAACACAGGCTTTGAAGTCAGACAGGGTCGGGAGTGTATCTTAACTTCATCTATGTTGAATTGCGAAAGTTTGTAATCTCTGTCAACCTCCATGTTGTTTTTATTTCTTCTGAGATGATCCTTATATATTACTATAATAACAAGCATGTTTAAAACTAAGGACTTTACATAAGTGCTAGTATATAATAAGTACTCAATAAATGACAGCTACTATCATTTTTATTACTTTTCAAAATAGTTCAAATTACAAATGATAAAAGAAAAACCATATATTGCATCATTAATTGTTAGCTGAGTTCATAAAAATTAATTAATCTGATAATCAAGAATCTTATACTCATCTAAGTGGCTTTCTATATGAATGGGTACAACAAAACATTCTTAGGTATATGTAGAGATACAGCAAATAATACTAAGTGGTTATACTATAATAGAAGAAAAACTAAATGTGATTAGAATAAAATGATGGAATCAAGAGATACTATTTTATTCTTAGAATTGAATATTTTTTGAAAAGCACTGTAGAATGTAGAAAGTAAGCATAAAATTCTATTTATAAATTTAAAAAGTTACCTTAAGCAGAAAATGTGATGTTAAATCAAAAATAGTTTCCATAATTTTCAAAGGAATGAAAAATATATCTGGAAAGAATTAAAATAATGAAAATAGCAAGGAAGCCAAATAAATATAGCATGAAATAAAGTAACAAAATTAATCAGATCATATTATACCAATTATTGATATCAGACAAGAATATATTTTAAGATGTCCAAGTAATACAAAGTGCTATTAACATGAACAAAGAAAAGAGATTATTATAAAAAGAAAAAAAACAAAAAAACAAAAAACTTTAGCAGGGGACATTTTTAGATCATCAGAATAAGGACATTCAAAACTCTATTCCTCCATGAGAGCAATGAAAACACTGGAGAAAAAATTAAATTTCAAGATTCTCAAAATTAACCCAAGGCTTGCATCAATCTGAGGAAAGTATGTTTAAGAAAAATGGCAGGATCTTGGTGAGAAAAGAAAAGGAGATTTGTGGCATTGTTAACAGAACTCATTCCCTTTTATCTTCTCCAACTGTGTGGATAGCCTTGAAAACCAACAACCCCCTAATTATGATAGTCAAGAAAACCAACTACCTCACCACCACTGGGAGGGCTGAATGAGTTCGGAATCCCTGGGGATCCCATTCTCAGATAATTTTCACCATTTCCCCTGGCTGCCCATTCCCAGAAACTCCCATCACAAGGATTTTTTTTTAATGTTTTTCCAGCAAGTAGTCAGCACATATTGTTCAAACCAGTTCATTCTCAACTAAAAGATATCATAGAAGGACGTGCGTTTTGGCAGTTATGCTTGCATTTGTGTTTTGAAGCAGATACTGTACTCATCCTTAAAGCTACTAATAGGTGAACAAACATTTTTGCAGTAGGTGGGATAGGTAACAATGGAATGATTTTTCTTGGCAAACATTTCAATTCACTGAAAGAAAACAGCTAGTTGTTCATTTCTTGATATGTAAAGCCACTTTCACCTCATCAAAATTTGCAAGGATTGGTTTTATTTGACCTGGTCAAGCTTTTTATCTCAGATGTTTGTTTTAAAAATCAAAGGCAATTGTCTAACATGACAGTTGCCTCTAGCGACAATAAGACCCAGGATGATCAAAAAGCTTATGAATAAAATTAAGAGGAAAAGTGGGGAACTATTCAAAGTCCATAAGAGAATTGAAAAAATCTGGAATATTCCTGGGAATCTAGAAGGGCTCACACATGTACAGGGGTGTATGCTTAATAAGGAAAGAACTGAGAAGGCACTAAACTCTCACTACTGACCTTGAAGCTCAGGATAAACAGGAAGTGAAAGATAAAGTGGAGTTGTAAATGCCTGCAGAACATTGAAGATGTGCCCCAAACACGCATGTAGCCCCTCGGCGAGGATTAGGGACTTACAGGCACCAAGTATTTAGAAAATCTTCATACCATCACTAGCTAACCAATAAGCTGCCCAAGCAGAGATTTCAATAGAGACATATGACAAAGAATACCGAATTTACAGAATTCAGGAAATCACTAAGCAACCACAAAATTAGGGTGACAATAGCAACAGCAACACACAGCAACAATAACAAACCTTGGGAAGGAGAGAGTGAATAATAAACATTACGGAGGACTGAGTAAGCTGATTTCCAAAATTGCCATATTTTATTATTTTAATATCAAGTTTTCAACATATAAACAACACCATTTTAGACATTCAAATAAGCAGAAAAGTATGGCCCATAAAGAGGGAAAAACAAAAATTTGTAATTATTATATTTCTATTATAAAAATAATTTAATTATAATTATATTCTCATTTAAACCATGCCTACAAAACTGAATAACAGTATGAGAATGAAATCTCACCAAAGAGTATGAATAATAATATAGAAATTACAAAAATTGCCAAAGAATAATTACTTATTTAAAAAGTACAATACCTGAAATTAAAAATCTGCTGCAGGAGATTAATAGCAGATTTGAGCTGGTAGAAGAAATAATCAGCAAACTTGAAGATAGGGCTGAGATTACTCAGTCAGAAAAAGAGAAATAGAAATGAAGAAATATTAGCAGAGCCTCAGAGACACATGCAGACCCATTGGGCATATTAACTTGCACAAAATAGAAGTCCCAAAGATGAACAGAAGAGAGCAGATAGAAAATTTAAAGAAAAAATGGGCACACTTATAGCCATGACTCAAGCATTACAAAAATGATCCAGGTAACCAGAAACATTTGTACCCCCATAATACTTTCAAATTAAAAAAATAAAATAAAAATAAAAAAGAATCGCATTTAGGCCAGGCGCGGTGGCTCACGCCTGTAATCCTAGCACTCTGGGAGGCTGAGGAGGGTGGATTGCTCAAGGTCAGGAGTTCGAGACCAGCCTGAGCAAGAGCGAGACCCCGTCTCTACTATAAATAGAAAGAAATTAATTGGCCAACTAAAAATATATACAAAAAATTAGCCGGGCATGGTGGCACATGCCTGTAGTCC
>CAUYRT010073772.1:0-22640 GCA_963574885.1 Lepilemur ruficaudatus | reverse complement strand
ACTTTATTAGGAGATAGTGTCTCTAAAGAGGTAATTATGGTTAAACGAGGTCCTAAGAGTGGGGCCCTAATCCCATAGAGCTGATGTCTTTACGAGAAGAGGAAGAGACAGCCACGTGAGGAGGCGGTGAGAAGGTAGCCGCCTGCAAGCCAAGGAGCGGGGTCTCAGGAGAAACCACACCTGCGGCACCTTGATCTTACCCTTCCAGAACTGAAGGGTGGATCTTACCCTTCCACCTTGATCTTACCCTTCCAGTACCCTCCAGAACTGTGAGAAGTGGATGCCTGCCGTTGAAGCTGCCCGGTCTGCGGTATTTCGTTATGGCAGCCTGAGCTGGCTGACAGATCCTCTCCCCTTTCTCCTCCCCATAAACGTCACGAATGCCCTAAGGCGCGCTGGGAGGTCTTCCTTCACTTGGTCCTAGCATCCCAGGTGCCTTGGGCCTTAGCTCTGTCTGTGGACCGTAGAGGGATGACTTCAAGTGACACCAGGAGCTTGAGTTTGAGCAAACTAGATCTTGGTCCAGAATTAGAGACAGTAAACTTGTGCTGATTTGAAACGGTTGCAGGACGGAGTGACACTAACTGGCTGCTAACACACCCAGGTTCTGTTTCCCCAGGGCATCTTATTGCTGTCTCTGTGGAGTTGGGACTCCTTTTATTCCTTTTCTGCCCGTCTAGATGATCAGCTCCAATTTCTGGCTGGAGTGGGGCTGGCCCCTGTAAGGCAAGAGGAGGTGGGGAAATGCCTAACATCTTTGCATAGCATGAAACTATGTTGTTTTACACTCAGGCTGAGAAACTAGATTGCTTGAATAGAATTTCACATTTTAGAATTAAGATAATTTGGAAGGCATTTTTGGATCACAGTTTCCTTGAGATTTCTCATTATTAAGATCAGGTCATAGGAAAAAAGGCCCATTTATCCTGAGTGTTTAGATTTGATATAAATACGCATTTCCTTTATCAAAGCGGTCTTACTAGTTTCCTGGTAAAAACGTAAAAGGATAAAAGAATCATTGTGCTGCTGACTTTTGTGGAAACAGAGTGGTGGAATTCGCAAGGCAGCCTCACAGTGGTCGTGATCGTCCCCGTCCAAATCCGTTAACTTTTCCAAACCAAGCCTTCCCCTCTTTTATGGTTTCAACCGTATTTTTGTACCTTTTGGATTAGCAAAAGATTTTCTTTGGCTCTTGCAAGAAGTCAATCTCTCAGGAAACAATCGAATTAAGCTTCGTGTTTGTTTAAAGAGTCCTTGGATTCTTCCTCGGTCTGCATTTCCTCAGAATGTCTCCACAGAAAGAGGAAAGGGAGAATGTTCTGCATCATGTAGGATTCAAACGAGCAGGGAAATGCTTAACGAGTTCCATATTCTGAAATGTTAGCGTCCCAATAACACCTTACGACTTGCTAAGTATTTCAGACCATTTCTCAGCTTTGCAGCGTTCGGGACACGCCTTGCTTCATATTGCAAATTCTTACGTAACCTAACAGTCATCTGGAGGGTCTCCAAATCGCTAGCCTTCATTATCTAATGAGGAAGAAGGGTTTTTTTTGGCTTTTTATGTTTTTATGTTAGAAAATACACTTGAATAGGCTGAAGCTCAATCAGCTAATGACCACTATTTACCGAGCACCTGGTACGCGCCAGGCATTGTACTAAATTCTTTGACATCATTATAGCGTCTCTTCTAATAAACGCATCATTAAGTAAGCTGGAAAGTGTTTAAATTTATCCACTCTTCTAAAATTTCCTAATAAGTTAAAAAGAAATTTCCAGCCTATGCAGACTGCCATTGAAGTATTTTAACACACATATTGCTATTAATAGTATTCCTTTCCCAGTTTTTATTTTCAACGAACTGTTTTCTAATGTTACACAAATGAGACAAGATGTCCTATTGGAAAAAATACACAAATCACCAGAATTCTTAATTTCTGTTACCAATTTCCTTTTTGGTGTGCAGTGGTTCGATTTTTATAAGGTGCACATATTTTTGGTTATTTCATTCCTGGAAGCGAGACAATTTATTTTGGAGACATGAGGCCCAGAAGAAAAATTAGCAAAAAGGAAAGCAGAAAAAGTATAGAAAAGTTTAAGATGGTTATTGTTGTGCATAAGGAAAATAAAAGGGGTGAGGGGAGAGAGGCTGCTTCCAAACTCTCTTTAACAATGGGAAGGGTATTTTAGGAGGGCCCAGAGCTGCCTATCAGACCCTACAGAGAAGACAGAGTAGAGGCAGTGGCGTTCAGTCACGGAACGTGCTGTTTAAAGAGCACCCTCTCACCAGCAAAGAGGAAGAAGCAGTCGTGCAGATGACCAGGGAGGCCAAGAAATCTCCAACCTCTGTTTTCCTAAACAACCTCTAGCTTTGGAGGGAGAGGGCGAGTCTTAGGATATATAGCTGTGCCAGTAGAAAGGACCAGGACTAAATTCTGGAGATTCCTTACTAGTATTCCTTGCTACACAGTGCTACACAGTGCAACACTTTTAGGCGTGTAATAAAGAAAACAGCAAACGTGTCATATTTGTTTTTTAGACATTGATCAAGCTTCCTGACTTCCACAAACAAATAAAAAGATTCTTAAACAGGATAAAACTGGTAGCTCTACTAAATGTATCTAGTAACCCATTCCAGTAGTTTGTTTTTTATTTTTTTTGAGACAGGGTCTGACTTTGTCACCCAGGCCGGAGTGCGGTGGCCTGCTCATACAGCTCACTATAACCTCGAGCTCCTCGGCTCAAGAGATCCTCCAGCCTCAGCCTCCTGAGTAGCTGGGACTACAAGTGCGTGCCACCACACCTGGCTATTTTTTAAAATTTTTTGTAGAGATGGGGTCTCCCCATGTTGCCCAGGCTGGTCTGCATCTCCTGGTCTCAAGCGATCCTCCCACCTCAGTCTCCCAAAGCACTGAGATTACAGGTGTGGGCTACCGCACTGGCCTCCGATAGCATTTTAATTAAAGTTTTGGAATGATATGAATTTTTAGTACTAATTTTAAGAATGTGAAGAATGAGGGAGTGAAAGAGTAACTGGCTGCCTGGGTGCTACCTGGAGACCTGGTGAATCCGTAGGAGTAATACAATCCCAACACCTGCACACTGGAAAGCCAGCCAGAGTTAGTTTCAGATGCAGGTAATTTACATTTATAGACTGGGTCAAGCAAATTGGACAGTTTAAGTGAGCACCGAATGAACAGGAACATAAATATGTTGAGATCAATAAATGGTCATATTTATGGACTGCAGTAAAAGCCATATCTCTCCCCACTTGGAGAAATCTTGCCAACTGGATTGAAAGTCGTGGTCACGATATTGAGTGCAGAAACCACAGGAGAGGCAAACTCCACTCTTAAAATTGAACTTCCACCGTCTGTAGTACTATTTCTGATGCACCTGAATATTCAGTATCCCACGGTAAAGAACGGGTAATAGATGCTAAAGAAACAAAAAACCACAACTAAATAAACAAGCAACCCCCAAAAAACAAAACCCCCAATTTTTTTTTAACTCATTCATGTATTTCCAGAGTCTGCATGGGGCTTGCCAAACTTAGCTTAATTTCTGAGAAAATATAATCCATATGTTGCTTGATAGGAAGAGAAGGATCGAGCCAGCTCCAAGTAATAAATGGGTGACCAGCGCCAGGGCACAGCACTGGCTGCTGTTTCGTTCATTGTGGTGGGTCCCATTTTGGTAGTCTCAGGGGTGAAGCTGAAGATAGGGGTTTGGTTTACCTTAAAGTCTGAGTGTTGGAATAGATTTAGCATCCCAAACAGAGGAAGCACAGCTTTCCAATTATTGAACTCTAGTATGAGCCAGCATCACAGTGGCGGAGGCACGGATGGGAGCAAGCCCAGGACGCCAGAAGTCTTTCTAAAAGACCACCAGGGAGGACCCAGAGCAGATCCCCCTCAGCCCTCAGCCTTGCAGGTGTCCCAGCATGTAAACGCCACCCCACTGTGGAAATACTTTGACGCTATTTGCGTTGTCTCCAGCTCACTGGAAATTCCAGGATTTCTAAGATAAAAAAATTTGGGATTCTGATCATTGATGTGTATCAGATCTTAATACTTCCTTAATTAATGCCAATGAGTTTAGTTTCATCACTGGTTATAGATATCATCAGATTTCAACATTTACTATTGGGTTTTTTCCCCCTTAAGAGGAAGGTTAAGGGACATTTAAGTGTTCTGGTTTTGCCAAGTGATAAGAACATGCCATATCTGATTGACTAGAAAATGAACTAGAAAATCTGTTTTTTGTTTACTTTTTATTTGCAAATAATTTCAAACCTAGAGAAAAAGTTGCAAAAAAAAAAATAAGAATAGTACAAAGAGCTCCTATATCATACCTCTTTATTACATTTACTAATTATTACCATAACATTTTGGGCAACCTATTTCATGTCCACAAAGTGACTCACAAAATTGGATTAACCTTGCTCCTTCTGATTTGGGACTATCTGTCACACAGACATGCAGACAAAACCATCAGCGTAACTAGTTGTACACTGCTTAATAGAACAGAACCCAATGCTCTTGCACTGGTCACTGATTTATGCTTTTGCACCTTGTTTTCAACAAAGTATTCAATCTAAACCATCCGCTTATTTGGGGAACCCACTCCTAACAGCTTGGCTAACTTTGCATATATTATGAGGCTGAACTTGAGGCTTTAAGTACTAAATTGAAGAACAGGATTCTAGGCCTTTCAGTACAAAGAAAAATATATGAAAGCCATTAATGTCCCAAGATTTCCTAGCTTTGGCTCTTGCACTCCATCTTCTGGCTAAAAGTTGGTTGTGAGACGTGAGACGTTTAAATTGAACACACCAATTCTTACAATCAATTACATGACCTAGAGCCTTCAGGGGACTATATCTGAACAAAAGAAAGGCATTGACATCATACCAGTGAAGAGGTACTACTATGTCCACAGAAAAAGCAATGCATGAGATCAGAAATACGAAGACCACAAAGCTGAAATGACATCCTCTGCTTACCTGGAATGCCAGCAGGTCAAGGTTTTATGGCCAGGTGACGGAGGCAGGGGAGAAAGGGCAGCTGGGGGCAAAGGCGGAAGGGGGTGGGCTCAGGCATAGGGAGCGGTCTTCTGATTATTGGGATTTTATTGCACTTTCCATCTTAGGTAGCCTTTCTTCAACCACCACCTCTGAGACACACGCTCCTTGAAATCTGGCAACTGAAGTGGCCAAATTATTGTCTCTTCCCCATAATTGCAAACTTATAACATTTGATTGATAAAACTTTGGTGACAAAAGTATGTTAAGGTGGTAGGTTGATTGCAAAAACGACTCTAATTCTGTATTCATGGCCTTTGGAGCCCCTCCCATCAAGAAGTGGAGTCTATTTCCCCACACATCAGATCTGGGCAGCTTTGTGACTTACTTCAGCCAACAGAATGCAGCAAAAGTGACCCATCTGCCCATGCCGAGCCCAGTTGTCAAGAGGCCGTGCTCGCTCTGTGAACCTGCTCGTGCCACGAGGGCAAGCTCTGTTATCTGCTGGAGCACGAGACACCACATGGAGCAGAGATGAGTGGTGCTGATGACATCCTACACAAGCCAGCCCCTAGCCCACCCGCCAGGTGACTGTAGCCACAGAGCTGAGAGAGCCCAACAGGTCAGGCCCAGGTCAGCAGAACCACCCAGCCAACTCACAGAATGGCAAAGACTCGGTGTTTATTATTAAATACCACTGAAATTCGTGGCTGCTGGTTACATAGCATTATTACACCAATAACTGATATAGTTAATGAATACTTTTTAATAACAATATCAGGCTTATTCTTTTATTCCAGAAATCCATGTTACGATGGTGATATTTGGCTTTGGCCTCAGTAACTTTACCACGTGGACATGGAGAAGGCAGCCCAGGTGTGGGCTGGTGCATCTCTGGGAGGTAAGAACTGAGGCTCACGAGGGTCTGGAGCTTTCTCAGGCCGAAGCACGGGTCTGTCTCAGCCCAGACCGTGCTCTTAACCACTCAGCGACGTCCTTTTTCCAGCACAGTGTCTGGGTCTGAGCTCCAGCAAGGACGGCAACGTCACTCTGACACGATGGACAATTTATTCTGGGTAGGAAATGAAAAAAGCCGCTTCCATTTGAAAACTGATATCTGTATTCAGTATTAAAAATAACTTGATTTTCTGGGAAAAGGGTCTGAAGAGCAGGAAGCGTTATAATCCCAGCACGTACTGGCACACTGATGCTCAGTAGACTCTTACTGGATTAATGAAACACAAATCAATGAAATATGTTTCGCAGCTTAAAGAAAGAAAATCTCTTAAAATTATGATTTTATAACACAGTCCTTTCTGTTACTCTCCTGACACAATTTACTCTAAATTAGGCAAGAGCCACAGTTCGACCCCGTGAGCCTTAGTGTGCACCGTCCTCGGATTGGGCCAAGCTGACATCTGACGGGACGGTGCTGGGGTGCACACCTGCCCTGCGTTCCTAAGAGAGGCACGAAGGAAGCAAACTGTCATGTGAGTAAAGATGTGCATGAGGGAAACCATCTGACTGCACAGAGAAAATCAGTGGTTCCCAAGGTAGCGTCAGGACCGGCAGCATCAGCAGCATCTGGGAACTTGTTAGAATTGCAGATGCTCAGGCCTTGCCCAGGCCTTGCTCAGGACTCAGGGCTCAGCAGTCTGCACTGAGCACACCTCCCAGGATTCCGATGTCCCCTGGAGGCGGAGAACCACTAGGCAAGAGAAAAGTGTCAATTCCAAAGGGGGGGGGGTATTTCCTCTTTATATGCTTTAAATTTGGGTCTTGCTCTAGGCCCAGAAAGGAGGAGCTAGCAGCTCTCACCTTCCTAGCTCTCTGCTCCCAGAGGTTCCTGGGGAAGTTGGAGTTTCCTTGTTCCGTGGCCCGGTCTATTATAAATGAAAGTAGGCGAGAGAAAGCAAGGGAAGGGTGGGAAAGGGTAGCTAGCATCTGAGGTCAGCCTGCCTGCGGCCTTCTCACTCCCCTCTGGGTTTCGGCTGGGCCGGCAGCCACCCCTGCTCCTTCAGCGGAGCCTCCTGGCCTCCTGACCAGGCCGACGCACCTTGTATGTCATGTGAAAACTATTTCCAAGCAAAGTGCTTTGCCTCCAGCTGTGCAATTGATTAGTGGCCTTAAATCCCCGAAGAGTGTTTACCAGCAGCTGGCATTGCTATTTTAAAACTGGGCAAGGAAAAGGGCATGTGAGAGGGGATGGGGTGGTGTATCGTGTTCGGCAAAAAAGTTCTAAATATTTTTTTCCCTTGAAGTTGGGGAATCGCACACACGGGAAGAAATGTGTGAGGAAACGTGATATAATTTTATCCCCTGTATTAGAATTTTAGTTAATTGTTAGAGATATGTCTGAAATGGGTATCAGGAAATTTAGCTTTCAGGGATTTAAAAGGCTGTGGAATGAGAGGATGAAAATCAGCCCATGCAGACTCTGGGTGAGGGGTGCTGCTTGCTGGCTGCTGGGCCTGGGCGGACTGTCCACGCGTATTCAGGAATGCTCCATGAAATGTGCGATGGAAATCGAAAGCTCCTTTTATGATGACGTGACAAATTTAAGTATCAGATCTGGATTTTTTCCCCCTCCAAGTTCATTGTTCTCCATGAACATTTAAAGGTCCAGTTAAAACCTGCCAAAGACACTAAGTAGGCAAAAAAGTTTATCCATGGTTCATTCTGTTAATCCAGCTGCCATAACTTTTTATTGATACGTAATAACTGTACATATTTATGTGGTACATGTATACATGTACATGTATATAATGTGTAATGATCAAATCAAGGTAATTAGGATATCCGTCATCTCAAATATTTATCATTTGTGTTGAGAACATTCAAAATCTTCTCTTCCAGCTATTCTGAAATATACACTAAATTATCGATAATTATAGTCACACTACTGTGCTATCAAACACCAGAATTTATTTCTTCCATCTAACTGTTTTTTGTACCCATTGGTCAACCTCTCTTCATCCTCCCCCCGATCCTCCCCAGGCTTCAGTAGCCATAATTCTATTCACTATCTCCTTGAGAGCAACCTTTTTTAGCTCCCACATATAAGTCAGAACATGAGGCATTTGTCTTTCCTTCTTTTTTATGGCCCAGTAGTATTCCATTGTGTTTAGGTACCACATTTTCTTTATCCACTCATCTGCTGATGGACACCGGGATCGATGCCATGTCCTGGCTATGGCGAATAGTGCTTTGCTGGACATGGGAATGAGACACTGCAGACATCTCTTCCATGCACTGATTTCTTTTTTTTTGGATATATACCCAGCAGTGGGATTACTGGGTCATATTAGCCATAACTTCCTTTGCCCAGCAAACACTTATTGAACACCTACTATGTGGTAGACTGACGCCAGTGATATAAAAGTAAAAAGACACTTAGTCTACAGGAAGGAGACAAATGTGATAAATAAAGAAGTAAGTAGGATGTGGTGAGTGCTACGATGAATCTCATTCAATCAGAGCTCAGAGGAGGGGGCCAGGGAAGAAAACTCCCCTGAAGCAGGGACTCCTGGGTGAAGAAGAGGAAGAGGGCACCTCCGGCAGGAGGAGGGGGCTCTGCAAAGACAGGCAGTCTGAAAACCAAAGGACGGAGAAGTCCTCGTGACTGGACGCAGAACCTGGAGATGGGCTGCAGAGTGGAGCTGAGGGGGAGGCCAGGCCAGGCCAGGCTGGGGAGTCCTCGAGTACCCTGCTAAGGAAGCTGGGATGGCTCTGCAGCAGGGAGGCAGGGGTGATGACACGTAGCTGCCCCTAAGCATGGTGTGCCAAGGTTGCAGTGTTGGAAGATAACTCTCCTGAGAGTCTGAGGACGGTCTGGGTGTGGGATCAAGGGCAGGGAGACTGAGCAGAGATCACAGGAGAAGCAAACTGAACATTTTCTTTTGTCTCCGATTAGTTACACGATAAGCCCTAATTCTCCCCACACCACGGCTGATAATTCCTCAACCAAAGCAGTTGGACACTTCAGAATCCCTGCAGGATGAGATTCATTAACATCACTGACTATCTGGACAGTGAAACCAACAAACTGCTTCTTTTGAATTTTCTAATTAAAGAAAGAGCAGAAACAATGCGTTTAATCGTTAAGTATATGTGGTTAAGAATGTTGAACGCTGTGGATCTTAAAGAACCTTTAAACACACCCTAGTATTCTGAAGTAGAAGGATGCTGCCGTCCTGCACTCAGCCACTGCCTGGGAGCAAGTTACATGTAACAAACAAACACTCTTCTATTGGCCCAGATGTTATATTTTCAGCAAATTCATAGCCAATTAGATTTTTACACAGTGCAGAGGAAGGAATCAAGATTCACAAGAGAAAAATACATGAAACTACGAAAAAGCACATATGGATGTCATAGGTGGAAGAGCTACAAGCACGGCGTTGGAAATGTGCGCTCTGTCTTTATAACCTGGGTGATACGCTGACCAGAGGGAAAAGAAGTCTCTCGTGCCCCCTGGCGTCTGCTGGCCTGACCTGCAGTGTCCCAAAGGTTTTGCATCATTACTTCAGAGAAAAGATTCCTGTAGCTTTTTCCTTAACTCAGAACACTTTACATCACAGTGAATGGACTTTAATTCCCCATTCTTATTTACAAAAGACTGTATTAATTATTATAATAATAATTCAAATAATCTAAGTACGGGAGACAGGAGGCCTGGCGTTTGCTGACGGCTGCATCACTGTGTGTACTCGGCTGTAAAATGGGGCTAACTAAGGATGCTAAGTAAGAGGAGCTTGAGGGCATGACGGGATGTCGGCTCCCAGCGCATACATGTGGGAGGAGATCTTATGGAATCACTCCTGAGAGGGACAGGGACAAAGGCCGAGTGTCTATAACATGCAGTAGAGTTTGGGAGAGTGAAAACCAGCGCTGGGCAGAGACCACGGCCAAGAAGGAAATCCATGAGCGGAGGGGGAGAACCAGAGGTGGGCACTTGCGGGAAGCCCAGATGGGGACTAGACCACGGGAGGAAGAGAAACCTGAACGGATTGGTAACTGTGCCCATCTAGTTTAGATCTACGACACACAATAGAACGAGCATCTCTCAGGAGACAAAAAAGAGAGGCCACTAAGGAAAGACAAGAAATCCTGTTTCAGAGAAGTAATCAAACAACATGGTCCAACGAGTGAAGAAAGTTGTTGATATACATTCGCTCTTACCAGTTATATTAATACTAGACGCTTCAGAAATTTGATGTTAACATTTTTTAAAAAATCTAAAGAACATGAACAAAATTAAAACCTGGACAACAGACTCTGGGAGAATATCTTCCATGTATGTGGTTTCAGTGGGAGGAGGAGAGAGCACAGGGCTCCGTGACTCTGTTTACTCACCTGTTGCCTTGGGAGGAGAATCGCCATCTCCTTAAGCACTGAGCCCAGCCCGCAGCACTGCGCCGGGTGCACATGAGGTCCCAGTAAATGTTTGCTTTTGCACAATTTAACTACCAAGGCGAAATGACGCAAAGAGGTCTCATAGACACAAAACAATGACCACTCAGTTATGCCACTAAATAATCCGCAACTCATTTAACAGAAGCTCGGATGTTTTTGTGAAGCTGACTACTTCTCATGTGCTCGAGTAGGTTTTGCGGCTATTTACCCACCCTCCTATGATATTTCCACAAGAGTACCTCATTATTGTCCATCCCCACCGACTCCCTCTTCCCCACAATAAAAAGCATTTCCAGTAGGAAACCACCTGCTCACTCTTTCCTACACTGAATTATTACTAAAGTCACAAAGGCCCTGCTTTTCAAAGAACAACTTGTTGGCTACTCAAAGACTTCATAAGGCTTAACAGCTAACAAAACTTATTTTACCAGTAAAACCACAATAAGATAATTGTATTCAAGGAAAGAAGAAAACACACTCTTTATTGAATAATGCTCCTGGTTTGACTTAAGTGACTCCAAAGAATTGGGACGCATGGAAGCAGTTTTAAGCCTCCAGCTTCGGGTAAGTGTGTGATGTTTTCCTGGTCCAGGGAGCATGTTTACAAAGCGCAAGTGCCTCTACGCCTTTCATATGTGGCAGGTGAAAACAGTCACTCCTTACGTTTTCCAAGAATTAAAAGAATGTGAACCCTGCCTAGTGCAAGAACCTTCAGCTATACACACTAAACGAGCCAACGAACACAGCTCTAGCCACTGTGAGCAACTCGTGTTAGTTGCATCGCCAGGAGAGGGCAGCACACTCCCCCCTGGCTACGGCCATAAAAACCTCGCCATTGGAGTCACCTGGAGTAAGTCCCGCCGCCTCACCCTGCAGTCGGGGGTAACAGGCGTTGGCTTCTGCAAACTGCAACCACGTGGCTCCCCCAAAAATCAAGGGCTGACTCCTCATACTAATTTCAGAACCACCGTGGACAGCAAAAGAATTCAGAACATACAAAGAATTCTCCTTTAGGTTTTCATTAGCCAAGTTTCCGGGACACGTGTCCCGCGTCATGGCCACGCAGGCACACAGCTCCGCGGGATCCGGACCGCTAACGCGCTGGGAGAGCGAAAGACGGGGACGTGTGGGCAGTTGCGTGGCTCCGTGTTCGAAACCCTGCGCGTGCGCTGGGCTTTGAGCGTTAAAACCCGCAGGTGGCGTGGGCTGGAGTGCTGACGCAGTCCTTTCCTGCGGGTCGCGCTCCCGGCGTGCCCCGACTCACCTGAGAACTTGTCGGTCAGCACGACGGGGGCGGGGGATGCAGCCAGAGTCTCTCGTAGGTCCGGGCTGGCGCCAATAGCTCGCGTCTCTAACCGTCTCTCTGGCGATGCCGGCGCTGTCAGTCCACCCTGAGAACCGCTGCTCTGGCGTGTGGGGCTTTTACGGAGCCAGTCTGGGTGGGTGAAGAGGAAGAAGACTGGATGCTTCGAGAACATTCCCCATAGCTCCCCATCTCCCTTTCAGCTCTGCAGCAAATCCCTGAACGGGCCGATCCATGCCCAGGTGGCGGGGGACTCACGGTGGCCAAAGGGGCTTTCGAGGCGTTATCTCCCCTGCACACGTACTGAAATGCAGGAGCGGGCGCGACCCACACACGTGCGCACACGGGGGCGCCCGCCTCCTTCCACGCCGCCCGCTGCCGGAGCCCCGAGCACCGGGGACCTTCTCAGCCTGGGCTGCTCTGGGGGGGCGGAGGGGACGGGACGCGCCCTGCGCCCCCGCGGTCCGCGCGGCGTCCCTGCGCTCGCCGGGTGGGTGGCCGGGGGCAGGGTCGGTGCGGCGGCTAGCGCGCACGGCGCGGCGGACGGGACGCGGGTGGCACGCGGGGCGGCCCGTCCTGGCCCCGGGGGCGCCTCGCCGGCTCGCTCCCTGCGTCCGCGCAGTGCTCAGCTTCTCGGGCCGTTCCACACGTGAGCCGAGTGCAGGCAGAAGCGTGAAGGGGGCTTCAGGACCGCTTCCTCCTGGGTTCGTCGTCCCTGTTCCTCCCCGGGCCTTCCTCCGGCGCGCACCCCTGCAGGCGCACGCTGGGCCCGTGACTCCTCCAGTCTCCTCTTCTCTGGCGTCAATTTTAGGATGTTCTGGACACATGTCGAGCGTGTCACACACACCCAGCTCCTGCCCCTTTCTCTGAGGCCACTGCTCCGCCACTGACAGCCACTTTCACACGATCTGGAGTTCTCCAGAAGTATTTAAACATGTGATGTGACCTACAGTACATACATGTTATCTGGTTCACATTCCCCATGGCTTATGTGTTCATGTTAGAATTACATCTTGGGCAAGAAAATAGAGTGCTGTGTAAGAATGCGCCGCCCAGAAGCTTTTGCGCAGCGCCGGGGTGGGACGACCTGTGATATTTCAAAATATCAACGGACTGACTTAAATGCCGAGGATCGATGGTGAAATCATTTCTCCCCTAAAGTTTGGGTGGCTTTGTGTTTCTTTGCCTTTTACATGCTCTGATATTTAAAGGAGCTCGGTGAGATACAAGCGAATACTGAAAAGTGTTCTGCCTTTATTTATTCAACCGATCTGTCTGTCCGTTTTGCTACCTGCAACTGCAAAGCGACTTATGAAGCATGTAAGGCTACCTGGTATCCTCTCACAGGTAACTGAGGCTCTCTTCATTCTTTGCTCAGCCTTCCTTCCCTTTGTGTTTCAGCTTGAATAGTTTCTATTGTTATGTCTTCAAGTTTTTATTTTTTATCCTTCAGTGTCTCGTCTGCTGCTAAGTCTCGCCAGTGAGGTTTTCATTAGTTTTCAGCCCTAGAAGTTTCCTTTGGTTCTTTTATTATGGTTTCCATTTCTCTCTCTATTATGTTGTTTCCAAGACCTTGAACATATCTATAATAGCTGTTTTGAAGTTCTTGCGTGTAATTCCATCATCTCCGTCACTCTGGGGTCTGTTTCCATTGACTTACTTTTATACAGGTTATGGACCATATATGTTCCTGCTTTGAATATCTAGTATTTTTGACTGGATGTTGGACACTTTAACTATTCATTGTTAAGTGCCTGGATTTTGTTTTCTTCCATTAAAGTTTTTTTGTTTTGCTTTTCTGCAGGTAGTTAGATTAGTTATGGAGCCCTTTGCTGCTTTAGAGTCTTGTTTTTATGATTTGATAAAATAAGCTTTGTTAACCTGAGATTAAAAGTGTGGAGTGTTCTTTCTCTAGTGCTAGTTTAGCCCTACTCTCCAGGTAGGGCTTGTGGGGTCTCTATGGAATATCTCAAGTATTCATCCTTGCCACCCTGATTGGTTAGAACTTGAATCCTGTGGGAGTTCTGGGAATTGTTGAGATTATATCTCTCTGGTAGCTTGTCTTTGCTTAACTTTATTGAGTTTCACTCTATGCATGTGTAGCTTAGCTTCTATTAACAGCTATTCACTCGATGGTATCTCTATGGAAATTCCTAGAGCTTTTTCTATGTACAGCATCCCTCTCAACAGTACTCTAGGCAGCAAATTCCAGCTGCCTCAGCCTCTCCAAACTTCTATCTCAGTCTGCTCAACCTAACGCGAGCATTACATTTTGCTTGAGTACCACTTCCTTGCACTGTGATCCAAAAACTGTCTCGAGAAAGGCTGGCAAGGATAAGGCTCACTTTGTTCATTTCCTTTCCCTTAAGGATTATCATCCTGTGCTGCCCTTTGTATAATGTCTGAAAATAGTTGTTTCTTTAATTTTTTCCAGTCTTCTAATAGTTTTGTTTTTTATTTTTTGTTTTTTTTTTTTTTTTTGAGACAGAGTCTCACTCTGCTGCCCAGGCTACAGTGAGTGCTGTGGCGTCAGCCCAGCTCACAGCAACCTCAAACTCCTGGGCTCAAGTGATCCTTCTACCTCAGCCTCCCAAGTAGCTGAGACTACAGGCATGTGCCACCATGCCCGGCTAATTTTTTTCTATATATTTTTAGTTGGCCAATTAATTTCTTTCTATTTATAGTAGAGACGAGGTCTCACTCTTGCTCAGGCTGGTTTTGAACTCCTAACCTTGAGCGATCCGCCTGCCTCGGCCTCCCAGAGTGCTAGTATTACAGGCATGAGCCACAGCGCCCGGCCAGTCTTCTAATAGTTTTAAACAGGAGAGCAGTAATAGTGACTACATCATGATTGTAAGTGGAATCTCCCTGGATAATCTATTCAGTTATTTATTTATTTTTTAAAAAGCTTTTTAGAGGTGGGGATCTTGCTATGTTGCCCAGGTTGGTCTCAAACTCCTGAGCTCAAGCAGTCCTCCCAGCTCAGCCCTGCAAGTAGCTGGGACTACAGGTGTAAGCCACTGTGCCCAGCTGGATAATTTTTAAACACAGGTTTATTAAGATTTAAATCACCAATTCATCCACTTAAAGTGTATAATTCAATGGTTTTTAATGTATTTTCAAATGTGTGCAACCATCATCACAGTTTTAGAACACTTTTGTCACCTCAAAAAGAAACCCTATAGACTTTAAATACTAACACTTTACCCCCTCATCTTCCCTCCTGACCTAAGCAACCCCTAATCCACTTTATAGCTCTACAGCTTTGCTTACTCTGGGCATTTCGTATGAATGGAATCATATTGTATATGGCCTTTTGTGACTGGCTCTTTTCAATTAGTGTCATATTTCCATACTTAATCCATGTTGGAACATTTATCAGTACTTCATTCCTTTTTATTGCTGAATAATATGTCACTATATGGATATATTACATTTTATTTATCCATTCATGGATTTTTCTTTTAAATTCTAATTTTTTTCTCCCAGTGTTTTTTCTGTGTTGCCTATTCCTTCAAACTGGCATGAGGCTTTCGGCTCATTTCCCCAGAGGGGTCATTTTGGCAGGACAGAAAATACAGGGAGCCTTCAAGAAAGAATTCCCAGTCTTTGCTTCTAAAAGCTGACTAAATGGAACAGGATTTGAGGGAGAGGGAGCCGTACCCTAGACTAGAGGAAATGCCCGGGAAGACAGCGTGTTACAGGAGGGGAGGGGCTTTCCTCGAGGCGTGGGACCATGGCGTCAGCATTTCCAACCTTTCCAAAGCTTCCACTCCCCATTCCTGGCATAGAAGCCTCAAAGAGCTGCCAGACCAAAAGGGACCATGTGTCTTAGTGGTGGCTTGTGTGGGCAGATGACGGAACAAGATGCTTCAGTGCTTTGTGCCATGGAAGAGCCTGGAAGGTTGGTACAGCCTGAGGCAGAGCCCTAAGAATGATTGAGGTTGAATTTCCGAATAGTCCTGGTAGATGGGAAAACCAGAATGGAGATTAAACTGATTTACAGAAAATAATGACACGTTGATTCTTGCATACCTGATTTTGAGGCCTGAGAGTACACTCATTATGTGAGTTCCCTAGAATCAAGAATATCGCGCAAATTTCACACAAACAAAATGTGACTCAGAGGGACATCCTACTTACAGAAATGTTTTATATGTTGCCTCATGCCTGTGAGTTTCCAAAATGCAAAGTTTCTGAGTGACCCCTTTCCTATTAGGCAGGATAGCTTTATTATGCAACATGACAATCTTTTTCCCCCAAAAAAACTTGTACCAAAGTTTAAATGTTGGTGAAACATAATGCTTTTAATTTTATACTTCAGACTGAGCTGATGAACAAATTATCTCACGGCCAGGGAAAAAGAAATACATTCGGTAAAACATTGGAGACAAATTAAGAAAAAGTAAACAGGGTTCCCCCGTTATTTATGCCCACGGATCGTGACTCAGTTGGTACATACACAGCAGACTGGCTGGTCAAAGCCACAGCCGCGCGAGCCTGGCAGAGCCGGCTCACACGCCAGTCTCAGCGAAGGTCTAGAGTGTGCAGGATACAGGGATCTGAATCTTAGTCTGCTAATCTGACTGACTTTATGGCGACACTTCTTAAACTCCTCATGCTCTCCATTTTAGTAGTGTCGTAAGAACGGACTAGCTCTTCCTGAGTGACCACAGCTTCTTCTGTTTGAGAAAACGCATACCCATCTGGAAGAGCAAAGCGCAGAGGAATCCGTTAGGAGCACGAATGTCTGCTGAACATTCTGGTGACGGGAACTGAGACTGCAAGGGGACTGGGACACACCTGCCATGTCAGCCAGGCCGGTGACTAGGGCAGGGCAGGTGGCAGATACGATGAGGACGCGGTGATGCGGTGGTTTGTAAACCCGGCTGTGTTGGAACTACCCGGAGGGGATATGTTTACACGTACCCCCCTGGGTGCACAGTCGCTCTGCGGGGAGCTGGGTGCCGGTGGGTGCTTTCCACAGCCCTCCCGAGACGCTAATGTGCATCGTGTCCTACGTGAGAACAGCTGGCTCTGTGACGGCACTTGCTTCAGGCCGAGCACATTAACCTCTCGAATCTAACTGAGCTCTTTTTCCATGCAAGAACTACCTAATTTTTCAAAAAATAGATAATACAGGTAGTTTCCATCTATTTTTTATCATTGTAGTAAAATACACATAACATAAATTTTACCATCTTAACCATTTCTAAGTGTAGTTGGGTGGCTTTGTGTACACTCACGCTGTTGTGCAACCATCACCACCGTGCGTCTCCAGAACTCTTGGCACCTTGCAAAAGCGGAACTTTGCACCCATTAAACTAACACTAATGTTCCACTCCCCCCTCCTCCCTGCCCCTGGCAACCACCCTTCTGCTTTCTGTCTCTATGAATTGGACTGCTCCAGGGACCTCATACACTTGGAATCATACACATTTGCCCTTTTGTGTCTTGCTTATTTCACTTGGCATAATATCCCCAAGTAGAATGACCTGCTTTTAATTACTCGTCTTTCTTGTGGGCAGAAGGGGTTTCAATGTCACGAGCCACTTTACAGCGTGTTACTCACGGGGGGCGCTCAGATCAACAGAAGAGTTCTTGAAGACGACCTCGCAGGGTTGGTTAACTAAGGGCCTTTGGAGAGTTGCTGACTTCACCCTGGGAGTAAATCAAATCCAGCCTGGCTTTAGTTCATTGGAGCAGATCTCAAATGAATTTATTGGGAAAAAAAAATCAACTTACAAGGTGAAGGTAAAAAACTATACTAACTGTTTTGGAGAATGTCCACGTATTGAAAATAAAATAGACATTATCGGGACACTCTCGCCAAGGCGCTGCCTCTGAAATAGTGTTTTGCTGTGAGCATTTGTTAGATACAGCTATCCGAACGTCCTTTCCAAATAGTGGAACTGAACAGCGAGTACCCTGTTGGCCCTCTGGCTTCCCAGACCACCTTAGAGTTTGCGGTGTGTATCTTAGAAACCTCTGTCTCAACTTCCTTTCCTAATGGCAAAGTGTAATAAACCACCCTGGTTAAAGACTTGGCAATGTGTGTCAGGAAAGGTCGGCCACAGGCATGCGGGGACCTCCTTCTGCAGCTCCCAGAGCTCACCACGGCGGAAATCCAAGTGTGAGACTTGCTAGATTCCAAACAGTGGGGTTGTTTGGTGAACCTGCCCCCTCCAAGGCTGTATAGTTAAGGAAGTTCATGCTTTTCTTTTTCTTTTTTTTTTCCCTATAAGCTGAAAGATGGGTTTTTTAAAAAAAATACCCATGTAGTTTAGCCTGTTCTGTTTTCTCACTTCCTGGATGTCACCAGGCCACAGGAGCCTTCTGCTGTGTCACATTTGCCGTGTACTCTGGCATTTCCAGGGATTTGAGGGACTTGGAAGTTGTGTGATAACCTGCAGCTGTCTCCAGAAACCACAGCAGCACCCCCACACCACGGCCACCTGCAGGAGAAGGGTCTTCCCCAAAGCCGGCTTCCCCTTGGGACTCGGCTCCTGCTCCCGATGCCAGCGCCCTGGCCCCCAGAGCCCCCGCCTCTTGCCAAGCTGGGAATCTGCCCTTCCTGCTTAGAGGAAGGTTTCTAGGGACTGTCTGAAGAGGGGAGAGAAGCACTGAAATCTTTCATAGGAGTTAAAAGAATCAAATTAGGATTTTACTTTTGCTCAGACATCTAGGAGCTGAAGTGCATTTGGCTCTCGGGTTTCTAGAATTTATCCATTTACATTTCCTCTTTTCTCTCTTTCTCACTCAGTCTCTTTCTTTGCCACAGATAAAACATGTATATGATTCAAAAATTAAAAAAAAATACCTAAGGGTAGAATGCTAACACTCTACCTGCATGCCTCCTGTCTGCCTGGGCCCGCCCTTCCATTCTTTACTGGTGATCACTGGCATTCGTTTCTTGGGTAATTTTGCAGGGGTGCTTTATAAGTAAATGTGATTATGTAATCTCGTTATCCCCATCCTTTGCACAAAAGGTCACATATTGTACATGGCATCTGCGTTTGATTCCTTCTGTTCATACACCTTAGGGACATTTCCATCTCAGTGCACAGGCAGCTTCCTCATTCCTCTTTATGGAAGGGAGAATATTCCAGCGTGTGGTTATGCCACACAGGTATGGTTGTCCCTAAATGTTTGCTATTCTAAATACTGCTGCAGTCCTTAACATTGGGATATATGCAAGTATACGGAGCCTAAGGATGGGGGAAATTCCCAGAAATGGGATTGCTGAGTCACAGGCTGTATGCATTTGTGTTTCTGATAAATAGTGAAATAGCACCAAATTCACTACCGTAAGTCTTTCTTTTCCAACATCTTCCCAAGCCAAGGGTTGCCAAAAAAAAAAAAAAAAAAAAATGTCTTTCCCACATACTTACCATTGCCATTTTTATTGTGACTGAAGTTGACAATATTTTCATATGTTTAAGAGCCATTTGTATTTCCTTTCCTGTGAACTGTTTGTTTATACTTCATCTTTCTATTGCTTGCTGGTCTTTTTCTTGCTGATTTCTGGAAACACTTTGTCTATTTGGAGATTAGCCCTTTGTTATGTGAGCTTTTAGGGGTACATTTATATTGTGTTTATATTTTTGTTTTGGTTTCTTCTATTGTGGTTCACTTTTTTCAAGCGACAGGGTCTCACTACATTGCCTAGGCTAGCCCCAGACCCCTGGGCTCAAGCCGCAGCCTCCTGAATAGCTAGGACAACAGGTGCATACCACCACGCCAAGCTATGAGGTTCATGTATATGACAAAATGCATAAATCTTAAAAATAAATGTGATGAATTTTGACAAAGGTATTTACTGCATATCTATTTCCCAAGTCAAGACACAGAATATTTTCTTTTTGTCCGAAATCTTTCTCTTGAAACTTTCCAGTCAAAGCCTCAATGGGTAACAATTGTTCTGAATGGTATCACTAAGGATTAGTTTTGACTGTTTTAAAATTCATATACATGGAATGATACAGTATAGTATTTAGTTTCTTTCTCTGAATATAGTGTTTTTGAGATTCACTCATGTTTTATGTCAATCAAGAGTTCATAGTTGTTTTGTTTTTAGTAACATTCCACAGTACGAATATACTTTATTTGCATTATCCATTCCCATGTTGAAGGAAAATCAGGTTATTTCCAGTTATGGGCAGTTAAAAATAAAACTTCCAACAATACACAAGTTTTTTGTACACATATATTAAAATTTTTCTTGTGTAAATGCCCAGAAATGGAACTGTTGGGCCACAGGAGAGGTGTGTGATTGAACCGGTTAGAAACGGTTACTGGTGCAAACCGATTCCGAGAGTTCTGAGTGCTCTGCGTTCTCACCAGCACCTGGTACTGTTGGGACCGAGCACTTAGCAGGTGTCAAATACGTGGGTACTGACTGATCGCCCCACTCATTTGCACCTACACCTTTGCAGCTTCCTATGCACCTACACCTTTGCAGCTTCCTAAATGTCGTTAAGTGTGCATTTGGCCCTCTTTAAGTGGGCCATGTCATCAGCTGCTTTTGACCCTTTCTTTTGTGCCTAACAGTGTTGAAAATGTAGCAGGATTTTAGTATAGTCCATAGATTGATTCTTCTCCTCGTAATCCCCATATAAATATTCCCAATTTGGAGAGAGCCCACTTAAAACTCAAGGTTATGCCCGGGCGTCACATGCAAGCCCGGCACAGAAGCCTGCTGTCGTTACTGAGAAGGAACAAGGCATTCTACTCAGAAGGCCATCCAGGTCACGTCAGACAACTGGAGTTTGTCTATCTCCAGGGAGAGTTTGGGTGCAGAGATTAAAACTGCTATTGCACATTTAATTCCTATGAACCTCCTAACATTTCTAGCGTGCGGCTTGTTCTCTCGATGCTATCAAATGAGGACCAGCGGGAACAGGTGGCAGCTGCAAGAGCAAGAAGCGTGATGTTTTTCCTTCCTCCCGGGCAGTGGGAGAAGGACAGCAATGGAGACACTGGAGGGAGGCCTGGTCCTTTCCTCCCCAGGCAGCTCCCTCCTCCTGGATCCACGGCCTCACGTAGGGTGGGGGACAGAGAGAGGACTGCTTCCCGTGCACATTCAGACCTTCGTGCAAAACTCTGCACAGGGAAGTGGCAGGCTCTTTGGCCCAAAATAGATACGCATGTCTGTCCACCGGCCGCCAGAGGTTGACAACGCCAGTGTGCATAAGCCGCGTGCACCTTCTGTGAGAATCGTGGTAAGGGAGGCTCTCTTTAAAAAGTATTTGGGGTGAAATGAGTACATTATTTTTCAAAATGAGGCATTAAAAGAAACCCTTTTGCAGTAACCAGACATAGGGAGGGAAAGCCAAAGGAGACGTCAAAGGAGTTGTGTGCGCCCATGTTGGGGACAGAAGGCAGGACTCTGCGGGCTGTGGAAAGGACCCAACTGTCTTGGAGAGAGGAGAGGCCCGGGAAGCTGAGGAGCAGGGGAGACATGACTAGTTTACACCAGCAAAGGCTCTGGCACCGGAGGCCGGTGAGGAGGCGCCTGCAGGAACCCAGGGCAGCGCGGGGGCCTGCACCGGTAACACGGTGGAAGCCGTGAGCTGCGGTCTTGTCGGTTTACTTCGAAGGTGGGATGTGCAGGATTTTCTAAGTAGTGAGTGCAGGGTATGAGGGAGAGGAAGTGAGAGTGACTCCAGGCCTTTTGGCCCGAGGAAGCAGGAGAAAGCAGCTGCCATCCCCGAAGCGGAGCCTTGGGGAGCTGTGCGAGCAGGAGGGAGTGCCCGGCAGGCCGTGGAGGTCGAGGTGCCTGCTTGACATCTGCTTGATAGACCCACCAGGAATCGGGAATCCTGGCGAGTGTGGAAGGGCCTGGGAGGAGGGGAAGGTGGGAAAAAGGACAAGAGTCGAGTCCCTAACAAAAATCAGGATAAAAAGGAACAAAGGCCTCACCTGTTTTCAGACATTCTACAAAGATCAAATTCTGTAACTTTGCCACTTTCCAGCTCCCGAACCTCCTCTAGAAAAGACTTGTTGTAGGTGTTGCTAATCCTGTACCAAGCGGGAGAGACAAAAGAACATAACACGTGAGCTTTACATGCTGTAATGACTCCTTTCTCCCTGCTTAGGTGACAGCCGGGCGTCCCTCGGCCGTAAGCGATACAGTGGAAGGTGATGAACGTGCGCTTCCGCCCTGCGCGCGGCCCAGGCGCCCTTTTCCTAGTAGCTAAGATTGTTCGCAGGGCAGTGCAGGGCGGAGTGGGCGGTGTACATAAGCAGCCAGCCGTCCCAAGCACGGTGGCCTTCCCGAGCAAGCCTACACGTGCAGCTGGGAGTGCGTCTAGGCTGCAGGAGGCCCTGACTCCAGAGGGTAGGCCTGCCCGACCCCAGCCAGACAGGTGGAGTTGAAGATTCACAGGACTGAGACAGGATTCCATATGGCTTTTTCTACCATTGTCACTGTTTGGGAATCTTGATGCGTAAGTGCAGCTTCCGCTGTGTGCTGACTCTTGTCCTTACTTCAGTCACAGAGCCCTGGGGCTAGTGGTGCCACTTGTAGCAATTACAACGGCAGAGTGGACTCTCAGTACTTTAGGCGTCAGGCCTGCAGACTCTTGACTTGAAACATACAAGGTGACCCAGCTGGATGCTCACCCTTTCACTGGGGTCTAAATCTGCACTCAGGCATTCATCTTCCATCCACTGACGCATTCTGTATATTTCTTTTTTCTTTTCTTTTTTTTTTTTTTTTGAGACAGAGTCTCACTCTGCTGCCCGGGCTAGAGTGAGTGCCATGGCGCCAGCCTAGCTCACAGCAACATCAAACTCCTCGGCTCAAGCGATCCTCCTGCCTCAGCCTCCCGAGTAGCTGGGACTACAGGCATGCACCACCATGCCCAGCTAATTTTTTCTATATATTTTTAGTTGGCC
>CAUYRT010073769.1:0-27253 GCA_963574885.1 Lepilemur ruficaudatus | reverse complement strand
AAACTCCTGGGCTAAAGCGATCCTCCTGCCTCAGCCTCCCGAGTAGCTGGGACTACAGGCATGTGCCACCATGCCCAGCTAATTTACTATATATATATATTTTTAGTTGTCCAGCTAATTTCTTTATTTTTTCAGTAGAGACGGGATCTCACTCTTGCTCAGGCTGGTCTCGAACTTCTGAGCTCAAACGATCCTCCCACCTTGGCCTCCCAGAGTGCTAGGATTACAGGCGTGAGCCACCACACCCGGCCCATATCAAATTCTAAATGGGATACATCCTCATGTCAATAAGGAATTTGTGTAGTGGACTGGACATAAGAAAACTAAGTCCTCAAAAAATCACTGTTTTCTTTTACCAACATGACCCAGATAAGGTTCCAGGTATATGGGAAGGACCTAGATGAGTAATAGTTTGAATGAAAGACAGAAAACTAGGCCCAGACAAATGTGATGATGTTTCATGTCAGGTTACACTGAGACATTGTTTTAGGTTAGTTGGTTTCAGGGACATATAAGACTTTGAAAACATAAAGGGAAAAAAGGGCTTGAGAATATAATCTGCAGATTTTCTTAGTGTTCCCTACAGCATATAAACTAAGGAAATGAGTGTGTTTGTTTCAGTAAGCCTGCAAGGGAGTACACAGGACAAGGAGACATATATAGCAGGTCCCACTGTTGAGATGTGAGTATATGTTTGTTTGCCTCATGTTTCTTTCTTCTTCGTTTTCTATGAGGTAGTCAATGCATCTATAGATAACACCATGCCACAAGCCAGTACCATTTCTCACTTACAGATATATACATATGTAACAAAACTATAAAGAAATGTCTTAAATATGAAAAACTCAAATTCTATATAATGAGTACCTCTGGGGAAGAAGGAGTCTAATGTAATCAGAGAAGACTTCAAAATGAGATTCAATTGCATATGTAATATTTTCTATGTTAACCATGAGTACATAGAAGTCTCTTAATGCTGTAATTTTTTTAATGTTTAAAATATCTCATAACAACCACTGTTTCTATGAGCTTTAATTCTGACTTTAAAAATAGCAATTTAGAAATTGCAGAAAAAATAGTCAAATCCAAAGGTAGAGGCATATTTAATCAATGACCCCACCTTTCATTAATCCCATAATATATATCATTTCCTACACTTCCTCCCACTTTATTCTCTATGCAGACATATTTAATGTCTATGCATTACTTATGGGTTTCATTTATGTGGAGACTCAACATTTCCTAAAGATCATGAAGCCAGTTATTAAATGCACACAGATTTTCTCTCTACTCTCACTCCAAAATCTAAGTCCTTAACTATTGGGATATATAATATTTTCCTGTGTAATGGCTGAGGCCAGCACAGGGGAAGTGACTCCCCACAGTCCTGTACACAGGAGTGGGGACCGGGTCTCCTGATTTCAGTGTGTTGTACAGCAGACCCACCTTTGTGCTCCGTCATCTGTATTGTCTCCTCTCTGAGGCTCAATGGGAGACTGTTATTCCAATGTCCAAATAGTAGATAAAAGAAGATGGTAAGAAAGGACATCACATAAAAAGTAATTAGGAGATGATTTCTTTTCTTCTCTACTCCATGATCAGGCAGTTTGTCCTACAAAGAAAACACAGCAAAACTTCTTTTATCATATAAATATGTAAATATTTTGTGCTGTTTCAAATTTAATTGATTACTAGGAAATTTTCACATTAAATTCAAGCTATTTGTAGAAGGGAGAACACAGGGGAGGCTAACACATGTCTTTGTTGCAATGCTAAGCATTAGACACTTTCCATAGGTTTGCTCATTGTTCATTTTCTCCTCACAATAGCTCAGTGAGGTAAGCATCAATATGCCCATTTGACAGATGCCCCAGGTAAGGCTCACAAGCGGTAAGTCACTATTACACGGTCATACACATCTAAGAAGAAGGAGGATCTACCAATCTACGTGTGTGTGTGTGCGTGTGCAAAGGCATTCAGTTATCTTAAAAATGTAAAAATAAGCAAAGATATACCAGGCTATTGCAAATAAAAATCAGGGATTACAATCTTGACGTTTAAGAGAGCAGAACTGAGAACAAAATGGATTTAAAAAGACACAGATCACACCTGATAATACTAAAGCCTAAAAGTCACTAGGAGGATTTTAGTTAGTAATGCTTATGTAACCAGTCACACAACAAAAATATTCATTGTGTAAAAACTACAGGAGAAGCAAGGAAAAATGTAAAAAATCATACTAATATGTGAGGCTGTTACCTTGGGTCCAAATGCAAATACTTAAAATTGTGGAATTTAATGAAAATAATGATAATGGAAACAGACTATATCAGAATCTACAGCTAGAGCAGTGGTCAGAGATGTCAGGGGCATTGCACTGACAGAATAAATGGGACGAACTTGGAAAAAGGAACTTAAAATTGTTGAGGGTCTACTAGATGCCACACCATGTAGGGTGATATTTTCAGATTTTTTCTCTTCACATCCTTGAAGTGATGCTCTGACGTGGGCATCATTACTTCCTTTCTACACACGAGGAGGCAATCAGATTCAGAGTACATGCTCATGGAGTTCTAGGGAGGCGTCAAATGGACACTGAGGCCAACTTGAAGGGGCTTGTACTGGGTAATTCTGGGATAATTTGAGTATCAAAATATTTAATATAAAATGATAGCAACAGAGGGCATCCCTTTGAGAAAAATGGGAATATCTCAGCCACACTTATATAAATAATGAATACATTAATAAATAAAAGAGAAGTGAAAGCTCTACTCTACATTTAAATGCCATGTAATAATTCTAGAAGGAATAGCAGCATTGGAAAAGCAATGTTTGATGGCTCTTTCAGTAAAGTGATTCCAGTAAGAATCATAAATGAATTCTCAGTCCACACCAAATTCCACAGCTGTCACTGAGTCATCATGGTAACTATGGTGGCCAAAGAGAGCTGTGAAAAAAAAAATAACCAACTATTTCCCCTCTCTGTTCTTAATATGTGCTAATAACTGCATAGGAATGACATGACCACAGTAATTCACCTCAAGTATCCCTCACAAGGAACATTTCTGGCAGCTTCACCAATATACATTTTCATACAGACAGACATATCCACATACATACATGCTCATTGTCTCTCCACTCCAGATCCCAGGAATTCATTGAGATGGATTGTTGGGGGAGCAAAGAAGAAAAACACCACCATTCAATGGATGTAGTGCTGACCATACATATAAAGTTTAAAGATATTAAATTATTTCAATAATGGATTTGTAGAATTTTCTCCCTAGTTTTAGTACATTGCCAATAACATATAAAAGATGACACAGAAACACGGGCAACTACATGTAAAGCATTAATTACCTTTTCTATCCTAGAGTAAGTACCTGAGATTCAACATCATAGATTCCTCAATAGCTACTGTTAAACATTTGGCTGATTACAACTCAGTAAAGACAAAATAACTGGAAATTGTAATAAAAAACACTGCCGATTATAATAGCATCAAGAAGTATAAAGTGATTAGGAATAGTCTGTCCACTGATGGGCAATACCTGCACATTGTACGCTACAAAACATTGCTGAGAGAAATTAAAGAAAATCTAAATTAATAGAAACATATCATCTTCATAAGTTGGAAGACTCAGTACTAAGATGTCTATTCTCCTCAAACTGACTTATAGATTCACTATGACTCCAATAAAAATCCTAGCAGATATTCTGTCAAGAAATCGACACACTAATTCTAAAATACATGTGGAAATGCAGAGGACCTAGGCAATGAAAACAACTTTGAAAAGATCAATGTTGGACAAATACTCTGAAAATAACAAACACTACCTGATTTCAAGACTCTTTATAAACCTACAGTAATCCAGACAGTGAGCTATTGGCATTAAAGTAGAAAAGTAGACCAAATGAACAGAATAAATAATCCAGAAGAAGACCCACACCTATATGAACAACTGATTTTTGACAAAGATGCAAAGGCAATTCAGTGGAGAAAGGATCATCTTTTCAAGAAATTGTGCTGGAACAAGTGGATATCTATACTCACAAATATAAACTGTGATCCACATATCATACCACATACAAAAGTCAACTCAAAATGGATCATAGTTCTAAACATAAAACCAAAAGCTATAAAATGCCTACCACAAAAAATAAGAGAAAATCCTTATGAACTTGGGCTAGGTGAGGATTTCACAGATGACACACCAAATCACAATCCATAAGTGAAGAAATCAATAAATTGACTTCCTCAGGGTTAAAATCTTCAGCTCTTCCAATACATAGTTGAGAAAATGAGAAGATAACTCCTGCCTGGGAGAAATATTTGAAAATCATATATCTGATAAATCATATATCAACTTATATCCACAATAAAGAAAAATTTTACAAAACTCAGAAGAAAACAGACACTCTAATAAATAAATCGGCAAAATATTCAAATAGATACTAAGGAAAGATACCAATGTCAAATAAACACATGAAAAATGCTCAACTTCATTAACCACTAGGGAAAGGCAAATAAAACCTACATGAGATACTATTATATTCCTGGAGAATGACCAAGATTAAAAAGACGGACCATATCAAGCAATGCCGGGTTTCTAGAGGATGAAACTCTCACATATTGCTGGTGGCAATGAAAAATGGCACAACCAATTTGGAAACAGTTTAGCAGGTTCTGAATACGCTAATCTTACATTTACCATGTGATCCAGCCATAACACTCCTCAGTATTTACTCTTGAGAAAATAAGCATATTTCCATGAAAAGACTTATGCACAACCATTCATAGCAGCTTTATTTAGAAGAGCTCCAAACTAGAAACAACCGAATGTCTACCGAAAAGTGAATGGGTACTACAATTTCTGGTATATCCATATGCTGGAATACTATTCAGTGATAAAAAATGAACTACTGATATGTACAAGAAAATGGATAAATCTAAAAATAAGTAGGGTGAATGAAAGATGCCAGATCTGTCTTTAAAAAAGACATCTATATACCTCCATTTTAATACAGTTTTTAGAAACAAAACCAGATTACCTATAGTGACAGAAATGCTGTGTTTTCCAGGAGACAGGGCAGTGGGAGGGATAGGGAGTTTGGGTACTATAGAACTGAAAGTGTCACATCCTGGGAAATAATAATAATGCTATCTAGGCCTATCTGATTTGGGGGGATGTGGCTGAATGATTATCATTATAATAGGGCAAACTATAAGGTAATTATTATTTTTGAAAATACTAAATTCCCATATGTGACATTTTGACATTTTAAACTAACACTTCATAAATTCCCTGCTTCCTATAAAATATCATTACAGAGTAGATAAAAAAGTGACAACCATTCACTAATGCATGTCACAACCTCAAATTACTAGGAAGACCATCCAACCAATTGCTTATTTCAACACACATCTGAGAGATACATGGAAATCGCTGATTATTATTTAAGCAGATGCTGTCACTGAAGGTTCCAGCAATACTGTGGGTGAGCATTCTTATCCTCATTTTACAGAGGGGGAAGCTGAGCTCAGAGAGAATCTTTACATGTTTCATCCTCCTGTACTCGCCCTTACATAGGAAGAAGCTCCAGGACGCTGTGGAGCAGGACACCATACTCACTGGCCAGGAGGGTCTCACATCTTCCCGCCTAACCAGACAGCCAGAGCAACTTGTTCCAAAATGGGAACAATGCCACTTGGATCTGGGATCCCTTCATCTCCCCACAAATCAGGGCAATACCCAGACCCTTGGCTGAGTCCAAACACTGAAGGGGCGACCTGCTCTTCTCACCAGGCCACGTCAGTCTCTATTAAAAAGTCATCATGGGGCCGGTCGCGGTGGCTCACGCCTGTAATCCTAGCACTCTAGGAGGCCAAGGCGGGTGGATTGCTCAAGGTCAAGAGTTTGAAATCAGCCTGAGCAGGAGCGAGACCTCGTCTCTACTAATAATAGAAATAAATTAATTGGCCAATTAAATATATATTAAAAAAATTAGCCAGGCATGGTGGCGCATGCCTGTAGTCCCAGCTACTTGGGAGGCTGAGGCAGAAGGATCGCTTGAGCCCAGGAGTTTGAGGTTGCTGTGAGCCAGGCTGACACCACGGCACTCTAGCCCGGGCAACACAGCGAGACTCTGTCTCAAAAAAAAAAAAAAAAAAAGTCATCATGGGTGCCATGGTGATGTCAGGTTTCAATGGCAACAGCAACGATCAGGCTTGTAATCCACACTGAAATGACTCCTCAGAGCCCTCTGTCCAGATTAGTGAGTTTGGAAGGAGAGTAAAAAGTGGGTGGAATAAAAGGAGTGATGAGATAGGACCAACATTCACTTTTGGCTGCTATGTTTCCAGATGGTCTCTGTTTCAAATCTTTATTTTATGGGACAAAAACACTTTCTTTTGGAACTATCAATCTCTCTTCTAAGATCCCAAAAGGCAAAAAGGCAGAAGGACAAGGTCATTCCTGGAAGAACAATTCGTAACAACACAAGACTAGAAACAAGACACATGCCCACCAATGAGGGATTGATTGAATAATCTAAGGTACGTCTATCTCTCAGAGCACTATGTGGGTATAATGAATGAGGAGAATTCTTTCTCTTTACTGCATGTAGTGATCTCTATGATATACTGTTAGGTGAAAAAAGCAAAGTGCAGAAAAATGTGGGGAGCTGTTGCTGTCCAATATGCTAGGCACTAGCCACATGTGGCTATTTAAATTTATGTTGATTAAATTTAATTGAAACTTTTTACTCCCAAGATGGGGAGTATGCTTTGTTAGCATGCCTCAGCCACTTGGAAAGAGCAAAATGGTTTGTAGAGGTTCACACTGTGAACATTTATCCAAGAAGGAACACAAGACATTAAAAGAAAAAGTGAAAAAAAACTTTGGATACTTTGAAAGGAACGACAGTCAGATGCTCATGCCATGGGTCCAGCAGAAAACTATGTGTCTTTAGTGCAAGAAAGGAAGGAAGACTGTCTCCATGATACACATTCTCACTAGGAGGCCCAGCAATTCAGGCCATGGGGGAGGCTCCTTCACCCTACCCAGTCCTGGATGTGACTTGGTGAGCGGAGGACAGTCTGTGAAAAGGACCAACATTGGAAGTGCTTTGTGTGTGCTCCCAGACCCTGGGCTTAGACAGAAGGAAGCCATTCCTGATCCTAACGCATAGGGAAGCTTGGGGAAATCTGTCAGCTAACTTGGGCAGCAATCACAGGTTGGGAGAAGTTCCCAACTGAGATTTGTGATCTAATCTCTAGCAGAAATGAATCCCCAAAGCCAGAACTGAGAGGCAAGCAGGAAGTGGGCCCCAAAACTGGACATCCCCCCATTCATAGGCCTGGACTGGATGGTGTGGCCTGAGATCCATGGTTTCTGTCCCAGGTAGGAAGTCTTGTGGCCTGATGGCAGTTTCACACTCTGCACACAGACTACTTGGAACCCAGCTGGCTGTTTTGGCTTTCTGCCTGTGGCAGGCTGTAGGTGCAAGATCCGTGGTGTCAAGGGTGTGAGAGCTCGATGAGTCTCACTGCCACACACACACACACACACACACACACACACACAAACACACAAACACAGTGAGACTACTCAGCCATAAAAAAGAATGAAATCATGTCTTTTGCAGCAAAATGAATGGAACTAGAGGCCATTATTTTGAGTGAAATAGCTCAGAAGTAGACAGTCAAATACTGTATGTTCTCATTTATAAGTGAGAGCTAAATAATGAGTACACATGGACATAGAGAGTAGAATAATACACATTGCAGACTCAGAAGAGTGGGAGGGGATGAGGGATAAAATATGACTTAATGTGTACAAGGTACACTATTTCGGTGATGGTTATAGTATAAGCCTAGACTTCACAACCATGTATTATATCCCTGTAACAAAACTGTACCTGTACCCCCTAAATCAATAAAAATAAAGATAAATACACAAATATTTTGTAAATTTTTTAAAAAAATTTTAAATTTCAATAAAAGGAAAAAATAATAAATTTAAATGAAACTAAAAATTCAGTTGCACAGTCAAACTCACTAAATTTCAGGTGTTCAACTGCCACAGGTAGCAAGTGGCTACCATGTTGGAAAGTGTAAACACAGAATATTTTCAACTCTCCAGCAATTCTATTGGATTCCACTGATATAGAATATGTCACCTTTTACATAGGAAATAGAATTCTGATGTAAATGTTACATTTGCTTATATTGTTAAAAATGGAAGGTTAAAACAAAAATTGATTTAAAAAAATCATTGCTTATAAGTGGAAGGAAGAGCAGTCCAGGAGTCAAGCCAATCCTGTATATTCTCTTAAAAATATAATGTATGTTTGCAGAACCCATTACACTGAAAAGGAGAAAAAACAACGAACAACCTAGTTGTAATGAGCAACTCTAGGTTCCAGATTGAATCCTCTAGAAACATTTCTCACTAAAAGGAAATAAGCTCCGTTGGAGAAATGTCTGATTTGAGGTCCGGGTCACAACCATACCAGATAGTCTGCACCAAACTATCAAAGCAGAAAGCATGTCAAAAAGACAAACATGTCAAAAAGACAAAGATGCCAAGCAAAAATGGCTCCAACTTTACACAGAACAATCTGAGTATCAAATACATTGACTACAATAAATTAAAACACATGCAATACAGAAACATCTAAAGCACATGGAGATATTCCAAAAGAAAAAAAATAAGTGAAATCAATTCATTGCCCACCTATGTAGGATCCTAGGAAAAAAACCCATTATTTTGAAAAGTGAAAATATTACAAGAGGTAATCATTCATCCTATCCATACCATACTAAACTATAGTTGATGGAGAGAGTTTTCTTGTAGAGAAATCTAGCAAATAAATGCAAAATTATTTACAGAATTAGAACATCAAACTTTTATAATCTTTAATAAAATGCAGATTCAGGCAATGACATTTAGAGGTTGTAAAAAAACATGAGGTGTAAGGCAGATGTGAAATTTTGTAATGGCTAGTTCAGTGTGACAAAACCTGAGCCTAGTGATCAATTTTAACATCTCAAGAGGAGAGACAACTAAACACAATGGGCCCCCTGGTATAAAACTATATAAAAAAAATCGCCTACTACGTACTTTTGCCAAAATACCTGAATTGGATCCAGCCTCTAAATCTACAACCAATCAAATGAAAGAGGAACTGCCAACGGAACATGAAAAAACGACAAAATAAGGACACAATCAGCAATTTCCACAATGCAAACTCCGCAGGATAAAAGATCCAGGTCGTTAAGCAAATAACTGAAAGGTGTGATGACTAATTTTATGTGTCACCTTGTCTAAACTACATGATGGCTACACATTTGGTCAAACATTATTCTTGCTGTGTCTGTGAGGGTGTTTCTGAATAAGATTAACATTTTAATCAGTAGGCTGAGTAAATCAGATTTTGTAACTTTATTATGTCAGGTTTCTATGCCACCAGCCAGTAAAAAGTCGCCGCGGTCCCCCTTATTACCGCAGGTTGCCATGGCAAGTGCTGCGAAAAAGTCCCCCCAGTCGCCCTTATGACCTCAGGTTTCTATGGCAGATCAAGGAAAAAGTCCCCGCGGTCGCCCTTATTATGTCAGGTTTCTGTGGAAAGTGCTACGAAAAAGTGCCTGCCAGTGCCCTGATTACATTAGGGCCATAAGGCATCTCCCAGTAAAAGTCGACTTCGTCCCTCATATTATATCACGTTGCTACAACTGTGCCACAAAAATTGCCCTGGCCTTATTACATGAGGTTTCTATGTCACCTGCCAGGAAAATGTCCCTACGGTCGCCCTTATTACTTCAGGTTTCTATACCAAGAGCTAAGAAAAAGTTGCAACGGGCTCCCTTATTACATCAGGTATTTACGGTACCTGAAGGAAAAACATCGGCACAGTTGCCTTATTACAACAGGTTTATATTGCAAGTGGTACGCAAGAGTCTTTGAAGTCGCCCATACTACCTCAGGTTGCTATGGCATGTACATGGAAAATATCACCATGGTCGCCCTTATTATGTCAGGGTGATCTGGCACGTGCCAGTTAAAAGACGTCTCCATCGCACTTATTACCTCAGAATTCTATGGCAATTCGAGGAAAAAGTCCCCACTGTTGCCCTTATTACCTCAGGTTTTTATACAACTGCGTGAGAAAAGTCGCCTTGGTTGCCCTTATCACCTCAAGTTTCTATGGCACCTACCAGGAAAAGATCGCCGCGGTCGCCCTTATTACGTCAGGTTGCCTGGCACCTGCCAGAAAATGTTTCCGTGGTCGCCCCTAGTACCTGCCATCCAAACCTGCGGTTACAAGAAAATGTGCCTGCGGGCTCCCTTATTCCATCAGGTACTTAGGGCACCTGTAAGGAAATTCGCCGTGTCACTGTTCTTAGGATAAATGTCTATGGCAAGCACTACCAAGGAGTCTGTGCAGGCGCACATGTTACAGCACGTTGCTACGGGACCTGCCCAGAACATGTCACCTCGGTCGCCCTTATTACGTCACGTTTCTATGGCACCTGCCAGAAAATGTTTGTGCCGTGCCCCTTATTAGGTCTCGTTTCTATGGCACCTATCAGTAAAAGTCAAGGTGGTCTCCCCTATTAAGTCAGTCTATAGCAAGTGCTAGGAAAAACTTGGTGCGGGGTAGATCTTAATATGTCCGGTTTCCATGGCAAGTGTGAGGAGAAATTTGCGAGGGCCGGACTTATTCCAGGTTGCTACAGCACCTCCCAGGACAATGTCCCCGCCTTCACCCTCCTTTTAACCTGAGGTGGCTATGGCACCTACTAAAAAAAGGTTGCTGTCATCATCGCAGTCGCCCCATTACGTCAGCTTTATATGGCAGGTGCTATGGAAGAGTCGCTGGGGTCGCCCATACTGCATCAATTTGCTATGTCTCCTTTCAGCAAAATGTAGCCCTGGCTGCCCTTGCTATGTAAGGTTTCTATGGCACCTGCCAGTTAAAATTCACCCTGGTCACCCTTATAACCTCAGGTTTCAATGGCAGGTGTCATGAAAAAGTGACCGTGGGCTCCCTTATGGCATTCCGTATTTGTGCCACCTGTAAGGAAATGGCATAGCAGTCGCCGTTATTAGGACAGGTTTCTATGGCAAGTGCTAGGAAAGAGACCAGGCGGTTGCCCATATTATATCAGGTTGCTGTGAGATCTCCCCTGTAAATGTCTCCATGGTCGCTCTTATTATGTCTTGTTTCTATGGCACCTGCCAGCAATACAAAGCCTTGGTCGCCATTATTATACAACACTGCTATGGCACATGCCAGGAAAAGGTCTCTGTGGTTGCCCTTATTATGTCAGGTTTCTATGGGAATTGCTACGAAAAACTGGCCACAGGTGCCATTTTACCTCAGGTGTTTGTGGCACCTACCAGTAAAAAGTCGTAGTGTTTGTCCTCATTACGTCAGGTTTCTATGACAAGTGCTACGTAAAGCTTGGTGCCGTGGATCTTAATCAGTCAACTTAGTATGGCACCTGCCTGGAAAATGTTACCGCGGCTGCCCTTATTACATCAGGTTTCTATGTCAGGTGCTATGAAAAAGTCACCATAAGCATCCTTATTACTTCAGTTTTCTATGGCAACTGGGAGGAAAAAGTTGCCAAGGTCACCCTTATTACATCAGGTTGCTATGGCAGGTTGTTATGTGCCCCCTGGTATAACACTATAGAAATAAACAACATTGGCCGGGCGTGGTGGCTCACGCCTGTAATCCTAGCTCTCTGGGAGGCCAAGGCGGGCGGATAGCTCAAGGTCAGGAGTTCGAAACCACCCTGAACAAGAGCGAGACCCCATCTCTACTATAAATAGAAAGAAATTAATTGGCCAACTAAAAGTATATATAAAAAAATTAGCCGGGCATAGTGGCACATGCCTGTAGTCCCAGCTACTTGGGAGGCTGAGGCAGAAGGATCACCTTAGCCCAGGAGTTTGAGGTTGCTGTGAGCCAGGCTGACGCCAGGGCACTCTAGCCTGGGCAGAGTGAGACTGTCTCAAAAAAAAAAAAGATGGAGAGAAAAGCACCATTTCATGAGCCGTGAAAATGGTATGAAATTCACGTGTGTCTGTAAGCACAGCTGCACCGGTGCACGCCCAGGCCGACCCACTCCACGACGACAGTCACAGCTGAGTTGCTAAGACACAACCTGTATGGCCTGCGGAGCTGAAAATACTGTCTGTCCCTTGGCAGACAGAGCTCGCCAACCCCTTGACCTTGGCCATTCAGAAATCCAGGAAGGGCGGTCCCCTGCCAGGCCAGCTCCTCGAGTGAGGCTGGAGACTCACCCAGCCCCTCCCGGCCGGCGCCCGGCCCTGCCCCACGCAGGCGTGAGCGTCTGGCCTGCTCCCTGCTGGCTGCATGGAGCGAGCGAGATGACCTGGGGCCGTTCTGGAGGGGAGAGCAGGCTCCAACACGCCCCACGGGACTGCGGCCGAGCGAGCCTCCCCAGCCCACCGTGGGCACTGGCCCGAGAGCACGGCGTGAGGCCAGCCAGGGCCTCACAGAACCTGGCAACAGCGCTGCAGGGCTGGCGGAGTCAGAGGCTCAGCTCTGCCTCCTTCCAAAGCTACGTCTTTTGCAAGACACTGGGCGTGTTGGCATCTGAGCGTGGCCCACAGCCCAGGCCAACCGGTCTACCGAGCACAAATCAACGGCCCACACAACCAGGAGGGGCCGGTGCCCCTCCTCCCGTCAAGTGAAACCCCACCACGACCGTCTTTTCGTTTTCTCTGTGGCAAAATGCACGTGACATCAAATTTGCCGACTGAACCATTCTCAAGTGTGGTTCAGTGGCATTAAGTGTGTGCGTGACCGTCACCGCCACCCCTTCCCCAGAACTCTCCATCTGGCCAAGCTAAAGCCTGCTCCCACTAAATCATAACTCCCCGCCCCCGCCCGCCCCCGCGCCCGCTGCCCACTGCGCGTCTTTGCGAGTGCTCCTGCTCAGGGGCTCCCGCGGACGGAATCCCACAGTGTCTGTCCTTCTGCGCCTGGCTCACTTCACGTAGTGTGATGTCCTCGAGGGGCACCCACGCCGCGGCCTGTGCCAGAATCGCCTTCCTCTTTGAGGCTGGATAACGTTCCCGGATGTGAGGTGCCCCATCTGGTTGCCACCCACCAGGCACCGCATCTCGGGCACCCCCCCGCCCCCACTGTGAACCACGCGGCCACGAGCGCAGGTGCTCGGGTCTCCCTCCAGCGCCTGCGTTCACTCCCCAGGGTTCACGCCCACGAGTGGCATTGCGTGGTCCTGTGGCCATCCTGTGCTACTTTTGGGGGGGACCTCCACACTGGCTTCCACGGAGGCCGCAGTTTGACACTCCCACCGCCAGTGCGCGCGGTTCCTGGGCTCCGCGCCCTTGGCTGACACCTGCCCTTCCCTGGGTCTGTGACGGAGCCATCCGAGCGGGTGTGATTTCCTTTCCCTAACGATCAATTAACGAGCGACACGGGACAGCTTTCCATGTCCTGCCGGCCATTTGCGTGTCTTCTTTGGAGAAAGGTCTCTTCAAGGCCTTGGCCCGTTTTTTAACGGGGCTCTTCGGGTCTTCGTTGCTGGGTCGTCCTGCCGTGTTTTTAAGACCAGATTTAAGGCCCACACTCTCCATCTGTCCTGGACCCACCAAGTTCCCCAAACCAGGGAAACCCCCCCCACGCCTCCTTCCCTCACGCCCCAGCCCACTGCATGCCTTGGTGCAAAAGAAATCTCAAACCTGTTCCCTTCCTGCCTCATCCACCGCCTGGCCCTGGCCCCCCCATGACCCCAGCCCCGAAGCTCTCTCTCCCGCAGCAGCCAGAGGCTCTTTGAGACTGAGGCGGCTCATGGCTCTCCCCTGCTCGGAGCCCTCCAAGGAACTGGAGACCAAACCCACACTCCCCCAGGCCCCACAAGGCCCCGCCAGCTTCCCCCTTCTCTCCCGCCACCCTCTGTCCTACCTGCAGCACAGCGGCTCCCTCCCAGCCCTGCCTCGGCCCCGGGGTGTGCTGCTCCCATGCCCGGCCCCTCCTCGGAGATGCCCTCCCGGCCACCCCGTCCTGCCTTGTCCCCTCCCTCGCTCTTGCCACTACCCACGCTCGGCCATGCCAGTGTAACTCTGCCTGTCCTCAGTCCAGGACGCGCGTAGCAAACATGCGCTCGCGGGGTGAGCCACCCGCCCGCCACTTCGGCCCTGGGGCCCCGCCCGCTCCCAGCACCCAGCCCCGTCCTCTCGGCTGGTTCACAGGCAGCTGCCCAGAGCCTCCCACTGGGGCTGGCCCCTGTGCGGAACGAGGACTGTAAACACACCTAAAGAGCTGGTGATGGATGCAAAGCGCCCAGTGTCACTCCCGGCTGGGCACCGAGAGGGCAGGCTGCCAGCTCACCGCTGTCCCCCACGCAGGCGCCTGACCCCAACAGGAGAGCCCCAGGAAGGCTGGAAACGCAGGCTGTTACCATGGCCCCTCCCCCAGGCCCTCAGCTGAAGGATAGCTCGCGTCCCCCCCAGGACTCCGTCCCTGACCCCAGCACCCCAGTCTGGTCCCTCTGCCCTTCCCCGACCAAGGACACGATGGTCTGACTGCTGACAGCTCCTCCACACTTATCTGCACTCCCAGGCCACACAGCATGGCTGTCGGAGCCGCAGGAGGAGAGGAGCTTCCACGTCACCCCCGACCCTGGCATCCTGCAGGAGGGAGCGGCCCCAAGGACGGCCTCCCGCCCCACGGCCTCAGCCACGGCTCCTGCCAGCACCACCATCACCCACCTCCCGGGCCAGCACGGGTTTGTCCCCCCTGTCCGAGTTCCCTGGACGAGCCTTTCCTCGCCATCCCGCTGTCCCCACCATGGCCGTCGCCACCAGCAGGCGCCGCTCCCTGAGGCCTCTCAACAGCGCGACCAAGTAGGCGCCGGCAACCTCCCACGCTGCAGATGGGGAAGCCAAGGCTGAGACGTTGAGCCATTGCCCAAGGCCACGGCAGTCTGTGGACACTGCCATCACCCCACCTTACAGACAGGGAGACTGAGGCTCAATGAGGTCAGGGCTCTGCCCGGGACAAAGGCTGGACTGTGGGCCTGTTTTCCTAGTCCCCTCTCTACACTGCCACACGCAGTGAGATGATAATTACAGTGACAGATGGTATTTGCCCATTCTTTCCATTATTACCTCACTTGACAAGGTGGAAAGTGCATGTGCTATACCAGATGGGGAAACCAAGGCAGGAGGTTTACAGGGCTGTGTGCAGAGCTGCAGTGAGGAGAGGGGCCCTGCGCTGGGAAGAGGATGGATGATGTGCCGGAACGGGAGACGCCCAGATCCGTCTAGGTGCCCCCCACCGAGAGGCAGAAAGGCGTGGGGATTTGGGGGTGGACCCCCCTCTGTGGACACAAACTTTTTTTTTCCAGGAAGGAGCTACAAGGAACTATTACCCAAGTGACGACTGGAGCCAGGACTGGCTGGGGGCAGGGGGCAGTTTCATGCTGGGCCTTTCCAGAGACTGGACTCTTTTCCGGAAGGGTCACAGTCCCCACCTCAATCCCGTAGAGAGGTGTGGGTTGAGGCCAGTTTCAGGTGTCCGATCGCCATGGCCGGATTGCGCCCCCCCAAATTCACAGGTTGGAGCCCTCACGCCCGGGCCTCAGAATGGGACTGTATTTGCAGGCAGGGCCTTTAAAAAGGTGATGCAGTTGAAATGAGGCCATTCAGGTGGGCCCTAATCCAGTCTGGCTGGTGTCCCTATAAGAAGAGGTTGGGACACTCAGAGACCCTGGGCTGTGCTCCCGCAGGAGGAGCGGGCCGGCTGCAGGTCTGGGACAGAGGCCTCCGGAGAAGCCAGCCTGCCGATATCCCGATCCCGGACTTCCAGCCTCCAGAACGGTGAGGACATAAACGTCTGTCAAGGACGTGCCCCAGTGTGTGGCCTTTGGTGACAGCAGCCCGAACGGACGCACACGCCTGCCAAAGCCCAGAGACGTGAGGAACCTGCCCAAGGCCACACAGCTGCCAGGAGGCAGAGGCGGGAGCTGGACCCACGCCTGGGGCCCCAGGACCTGTGCACCCCCCTGCCGTGCGGCACGCAGACTCCAGCCCACAGGCAGCACAAGGACACTTGCAGGTTTAAAGACACAGCTGCACAGAGGATGGGGATGGGGCAAGCAGGGGCTCGAGCACACGTACACACGTGTCCACGGCAGCTCTGCTGCCAAGAGCCAACGTCCGAGATGCCCCTCGACAGGTGACGGGATAAACCAACCGGGGGCCACCCAGCCGGGCAGGCCTTGCATGCCGGGCCACAGGAGTGTTCGTGATCCAGAACTAGACACGCCCACGGCCATCAGGAATAAGACGGTGAACTGTGACATCCTTGTGGAATATTACACAGCCATGAAAACAGGATGGCGTATTGCAATGAGATGAGTAAATCTCACAGATGTAATGGGAGCAAAACCAAAGGGCAAATGCAGAGAGATGCTTCCCCTCAAGTTCAAAATGAGGCCACACTAAGCCCGGTGTCTGGGGACAGCTACAGAGTGATGCTATAGAAAGTCAAGAAGGCTGGGACAAGCTTGGTTTCCTCCGCAGGGGCTTGTGTGTCTCCTGCGAGGGGCAACATTTCACAATGAAAAGAAACAAAGACTGAGTCTGAGAAAGGGCAAAGCCAGAGGCTGTGGCAGGTGGAGACCGGGGCGCCTGGGAACAGGCAGGGGAAGGCAATCCCAGGGATGAGGGAGACTTTGCAAAGCCCGGAGCTGCCAAGGGATCCCGCTGCAATCAGCTCTCGGCCGAGTAAAGCCGGCGTGACCTCCGCCCCATTGCCAGGAGGCCAGATGGGGCCAGGGTGATCCGGCACAAGGATTTCTACAGGGCTCAGGGGCTGGGTTGGAGGAGGGGAAATGAGAGAAGCCCCTCCCCGCCCCTCCATCCGGCCTCCCCTCTGCACCCGACTGGCCCTGGCGCCCCAGGGCTCCGCAACCTTTCCGGCCCGGGGACCAGGTGTGCATCAGATCCACCATCTCTTCCCACGCGACGTGCTGGGGTGGACGCAGGCTGGCCCCAGCTGGAAGGATTGGCACATCTCTACAGGAGGACCAGGACTCAGGTCCAGGAAAATTAGGACATGGGGGGAGGAAGGGCCAGAGGGGGTCACAGTCTTCCGCCAACCCAGGGGATCCACACTCGCCCTGGGGTCCCGGCCCGCTCGCTGCGGGGAGGGGCTGCCGGGCTTGGACAGGGGCGTCCAGCCCCCACCCCGGCTCGTCCAGGAGAGCTCTGCTCCCGTCCGACTCACACAAGGAGGCTTTTGTGTGGGAGTCTGCGGCAGGAACACGTGCACTCATGAGAAAGCGACTGGACAGACCCAAACCCGGGGACGCCTGCCAAAAACCGCCCTGTGCCCACTTCGGCAGCACATGTACTAAAACCAGGACAATACAGAGAAGATTAGCATAGAAATTTAAAACAAAAAGAAAAGAAAGAAAAAGCCAGCCCGGCCCCTCCACACACGCCAGTGCCGTGAAAGGCCCAGCGGCGAGAGAAAGCGGGAGGCCGGTCTACAAGGAGGAGGAGATGCAGACAGGGCGACAGGACGTAGGACGTGATTCCGGATTTAAAAGCCGAAAACAAAAAACTGCAATGAAGGTGTCACTGGGACCGTAAGGGACTCTGAATGCAGACTGGCGTCAGCTTACAGGAGTGGCCCGTCGGAGCTTTCCTGAGTGGGACCACATTCTGTGGGCACAGAGAAGGATGTCCTTGTCCTTAAGCCACACATGCGCTGTCGCACTCTGGGTGAGATGTCACGGTGTCTCCGAGTGACTCTCAAAGGCGCAGCAACAAAAGAGAGAGAGAGAGAGAGAGAGAGACATGCACATGCAGCAAACTAGACTGTTCTTGCAATGTTTCCAAAATAAAATTTTTCAGAATAAAATCCCGGGCGGGAAACACACACGCTGGGCCGCTTGCAGACTGTTTCATGAGCTCGCAAGCTCCCTCGTGGGCACGGCTGGGCGAGCGCAGGACCGCCACGGTGTGGAGTGCTCCCTGCCGTCTAGAGAATCAGAGCATGATAATCAGCAGATGGTCCCAGGCAACCGAGGGCGGTTTGGACAAGCGACGAGGGAGCGAGAGATTCGAGGCGCAGGAACACGGGCACGATGCGGTCACATTTCGGCAGAACGACGACAGACCGATCCTTCTACACGTCTGTGTCTACAGGGGTAGGGTGTTGGAAACGGCACACGCTTGCGTGACGCTTGCCAGGCTGTTGTTCTAAGTGCTTGACACGCACCAACTCCTGCCCCTTCATAAAAGCTCTAGGTGGGAGACACTTTCATCAAGTCCACTTTACAGAAGACGGGAAAAGCCACATAGGTTAGGTCGCTTGCCCGAAGGCACCCACCAGGGAAGTGGTGGAGGCAGGATTCGAACCCGGGCCACCTTTCTCCAAAGTCCATACGATTGGATCCACCTAAGCTGCTGGACGCAGAAGCCCTGCCGAGGGCTGGAGCGAAGGCTGGGGACTGGGGGACTCCTGAATGGCCCTGACAGTGACATGCCCGAGGCCTCCACCGCCCAGCCCCTCACGCTGCACTCTGCCCGGATCCCTCCCCAGGGGGGCAGGTCCCCACATGGGCACCCAGGGCTCTCTCGGCTCACAGAGGGGCCTGGCTGTCTGAGTGGACGTCTCCCACACACACGAGGCGGGAGCTGCAGCCCCCACATGGCCCCGCGTGAAGAATGGTGGGCCCCAGGGTTTGGGGCAAGGGCCAGTGGGCTGGCAGGGCACCAGGACGCGTGCTGGGACACTCGGCAGCATGCACCGTGGCGGGGATCACCTCCTCCGCAGCGGCACCACGGCGGATTCTGACACAGGCCACTGGGTCCTGGGCTCAACCCTCCACCCCCGCCCTGCCAGCCCAGTGCACACCCCAGGGCCTCCCCTGCCTGCAGAGGATGAAGCCTGAACTCCGGCACACTCAGGCCCTGACATCTCTCCCACTTTATAAAAACCAGGATGTGGGCAGGTGTGGACCGGACCCTGGGGACTTTCTGCCCCCAGCATCCCACATCATCGCCGGCTAGCCAGGAACACTCTGCCCCCCAGCACATCTCTGCGGCCTCGAGCAAACCCCTGCTTCCTCCGGGTTTGGCTTCCCCAAGGGAAACATTCAAAGCTGGAACTGGGTGAGACGCAAGTTGTTCCAGATCTACCCAGCTGATAATTTATGACTTTCCCTGATAAAAAACAATTAGCTGATAAGCCACCACCTCCCGAAGAGGTCTTGGATACACAGCCAAACAAAATAATCTCTATTACTGTAATGGCAGAGAGGCAACATAGAGAGGAAGTGGGGAAACCGCTTCTGGGCAAAGGGGCCCGGCACCGTTTTGCTGCCTGTCACCCACTCCTCCTTTCACTACCAGCCCCTCGCTTTTCCTCGAAGGCGTCGCCCCCCAATTCTTATCCGAGTGGTTTGGTGAAGAACCGCTTCCTCCTCTGGCCCCAAACAGGCATGTGACCCAAGCCTGACCTAGCAGAACAGGCCCTTTCTGAAGCCGCAGTGCAGCGATTGGTCTAGGGGTGCACACGTGACCCAAGCCCAACCAATCACAGCCCGCGAACGTTCCCTCCATCACTCTTCCCAGCCATTGGGAAACTTCTCCAGTCCCCAACCTGCAACGCCCCTCGGGAAGACGCTGCGCTTTGGAGACCTCGCGGGACGCCCAAAGCAGCCAGCTTCTCCCCGACGGGGCCGTTTATCTTCCGAGCCTCAGACGAAGCTGCTGGAAGGTGAGAGCAAAGCGTGCACCCAGAACCGTTCGGCCCACGGGAGGGACCCCAGGGTCACGAGAAAGTCCCTCCCCACGCTGTCCTTGCACCGGCACCGACCAAGTCTACCTGGGGCCGCACTGCTGTTTTCCTCTTACTTTTTTCAATTGCGTGCACGCAGACGATGCGTGACCAGGCCTGAGCCTTCCCTACGGAGTAAAGTCGCCCGCAGGACGGACTCAGTCTCCCCACTCGGCCCCGCAGTTTCGGCCGGTGAGGACAAGAATGCGAAACACAGATGGCTCCACTTGAAATAATGAACTTAGTCTTCGCGGCGGCAGGGAGGGAAACACTCCCAGCCCCGTCCCAATCCAAGATGCCAGATGGGACAAGACGCCAGGCTGAGGCTCCCTGCTCCCTCCTGGAGGGAGAGGGGACCCCAGATCAGCCTCTGTGCTTCCCGTGGCCCCTCTGCCAGGACAGGTGCTGTTCTTGACCCGCCATCCACAGATGGCCTCGATGACAGCTTTGTACACCTGTGCCCTCTCCTCCCCGCCACCTCGCCTTCATGTCGGGGCGGGAAGATCAGTCAAAAACACCAACGCTCAGACAGGGGACACACCCCGGCCCTGGAACCAGAGAGAAGTCACTGAAATCCACGTGCAGCGAGTTAAGACTCAGGCCCTGAATCTGTGGATGCACCCCAGGGACCCAGGCTTCTGGGCGCTCCCTGGGGCATATGACCCACCTGGGGAAGGGGGGGAGGGAGGGAGGCCTGGGGACACTGAGGCCCAGCAAGGTTATGTCACTCACTCCCACAGACAGAAAGTGCAAGCCGCACAGACAGGACTTGTGCCAGAGCCAGGACTGAACCCAAGGAGTCTGGGTCCCAAGTCCATGCTTTTGAGAATCCACCCCCCTGACCCTCGCCCTGTCTCAGCCCAGGGACCCACCCTAGGCAGCTCTCTGCCCTGGACAAGGGTCTCCATCTATGGAATACAGCCATGAACAAGACAGACAAGGTCCCTGTCCTCACGGAACCTCAAGCAAGAGAACAAGATAATTTCAGAGAATGACAAGGGCTCAGAGGGAATAACATGGAATGGTTCCAACGTGGGTGGAGCAGACAGTGGAGGTGGAGGACACCTGTCCATGGGAAGGGGTTGGGGGTCGGGGGTGTCTTCTTCAAGAGGTTACCTTTGAGTTGAAACATGAAAAAGGAACTAAGCATAAGAGCCAGGGGGCAAAAGCAGTCCGGGCAGAAGGAGGAGCATGTGCAAAGGCCCTGAGGTAGGAAGACCATGATACGTTAGAGGAAAAGGAAGGCCCGTGAGGTGGGAATGCCGAGAGGTGAGGTAGGCAGGGCCCCATGAGGAAGGGACTTACAGGCCGTGGGGGCAGACAGGTCTGATGCCAAACACAGAAAGATTTTAATCAGCTTTGTGGAATGATCCAATTTGTACTTTTTAAAGAGCGTTCTGGCTTTGATGGTGAGAAGTGGCAACAGAGTGCCATGAACAGGCAGGGCAGGCAGCCCCACCGAGAAGCTCCAGCAGTTGCCGGCAAGAGATGGTGGCAGTGGCCGTGGCAGGTGGAGGGGAGCAGGCCCCCTGCCCCTGCCAAAGCCCACGACCTGCCACAAGTCACGGGCCATCCTGTGAAACAACCCTTGTCTTTTAAACATCCATTCAATAAACATTTGAGAAGCCCCAATTATGCACTAGGCATCGTTCCAGGTGCTCGGACACGGCTACAAACAACACAGAGGTTCCACCCTCACGGCCCCACATTCTCCAGGGGAGAAACAGCCAACAGGCAGCGAGCGTGGCACGCAGGCAAGCGACTGGCAGACATGGGCTGGCAGCAGGGTGGGGAAGGTCAGAAGTGCGGGGAGACAGGTGGGATCCTGACTCTTAGCAGAGGGAGGTCACGGTGGGCACCTGACATCTGAACAACGACCCATGTTAGGTCGAACAGCGAGCCCGTGTCAGGGGAGGGGGTTCTGGCAGAGGGAAGAGCTAAGGGGACTGTGCCCTGTGTCTGAGGACGCCAAGAGGCCGGTGTGCAAGGGGATGGGGACAGCGATGCAGCCAGAAAGGCGTCAGGGGCCTCATGGACCAGGGGAACGGCTTGGCTTTGACTCCTAGGGCACGGGCCAGGCCCGGGCAGGGCTTTGCGCAGAGGAGGACAGTGGCTACCCGCAGTTCTAATGGGATGCCCTGCCCCGTCCCCCGCTGCTTGTCGGGGAAAACCCTGCTGGCAGCGAGGGTGGCGGATGCAGGGATCTAGGTGAGAGGTGACGGCGCCTGGACCAGAGTTGTTGACGGCGCCACAGGCGTAGTGAGAAGCGGTCAGATTCCGGATACATTTTAAAGACGAAGCCATGAAACTGCCCGCCAGGTTCAAGGCGGGAAGGGGCAGTGGAGTCAAGGCTGGCCATGGGTCGGCTGTGATGGGAGAGGTGAGAGGCGGGAGGTCGGGAGGGGACGAGGCCAGTGTGAGCCGCCTTCGGCCCTCGAGCTGAGACGCGTGGCTTGGCATCAGATGCTCGGGGCTGGAGTTGAGGGGAGGGGTCTGGGCCCGGAGCTACCAGCTTGGGAGTGGTTGGGACAAAGACGGCATTTAACGCCCGAGCCTGGACACCGCGGAAGGCCAAGGCCAAGCCGGGACGCTCTGCTAGCAAGAGGTCAGGGACATAAGGAACAGCACAGGAGACCCAGAGTGGCCAGCCAGCCAGCGAGCAGGAAAACCAAGAGAATGGACATTTAAAGTGGCTCAAGTGGACTTCTAGAAGCTTCCATAGGTGGAAGGAACTCCACCCAAAATGCCAGGAAGCAAACAAGGGTCAGGCCACTCCAGGTCCCTCCCCCTCCCCAGCACCAGGCGATGGGTGAACAGGAAGAAACAGTGGAAAAAGGGGAAAGAAACCAAGAACATGAAGACAGCCACGGCCTGGGCCGGGAGGGAGCCTGGGCCTCTGGTCTGGGGAGGTTCGGAGCAGACTGCCAGCCTCAGACCTTACCCCAGTGCTCTGGAATGGAAACAGCAGCTCCTGGGCCCTCTAAGGCGCCTGGGCCAAGAATGAAGCTTTTTGTGTTGTTTCTGTTGCTCTCTGTGCGTCAGCTGCAGCCTGGCCTCTCGTGGGGGCCGTGGAGGCCAAGGTCACGTTTGGAGGGGAGGGAGGGAGCTGGGTGAATAAAGGGATTCTCTTTTTGTTCTTTGTTTTTTTTTGTTTTTTGGGGTTTTTTTTGAGACAGAGTCTCACTCTATTGCCCGGGCTGTAGAGTGCCGTGGCATCAGCCTGGCTCACAGCAACCTCAAACTCCTGGGCTCAAGGGATCCTTCTGCCTCAGCCTCCCAAGTAGCTGGGACTACAGGCATATGCCACCATGCCCGGCTAATTTTTTTTTTATATATATATTTTTAGTTGGCCAATTAATTTCTTTCTATTTTTAGTAGAGACGGGGTCTTGCTGTTGCTCAAGCTGGTCTCGAACTCCTGACCTTGAGTGATCCGCCTGCCTCGATCTCCCACAGTGCTGGGATTACAGGCGTGAGCCACCGTGTCTGGCCACATTCTTTGTTTTTTATTTTTGGCCGAGGCCTCCCGCTGAATCCTCTGCAGGGTCAATGTGTTTGCGGTGCCTGAGCTCCTGGAGCCTCTCCGAGCAGAAGGCTTGGGGGGAAGACGACGGATCCCTCTAGTCCCAAGAGCATGAACCAGAAATCTCTTCTGGTGTCGGCCTTGGGGACAGTGGCTTGTGGCCCCGGGGGCCTCTCTGTTGCTGACCGAGGTCATGGAACACCCGTCTGGACACTGACGACCTTTGCACGGGACCCGCAGACAGCCAGAGAGCACACGGCCTGTGCCGGCTCTCCCCTGGGACCCAGATGCATCCAGGAAGAAAGTCGTCAGCGGGGACCCACGGCCATGTCCCTTTCTGGAAGTTGAAGGCCAGAGGCAAAGGACTCCAGGGAGCGGAGCCGCCCCAAGCTCTAGCGCAACGGCACAGTAACTGCCGGGATTCCAGGAAGGGCCGGGGAGCGATTCCTGGAATGGGCAGATCCAGGCAGCTCAAATGCAGCCGGGTGCCAGACCTGCCCAGCAAGGCCGGACAACAGTGGACACACCAACATGCACGTGTACACATGTCAACGCACAATGACATGCATACACCCGTATGTGCACGTGTGTGCATGTACATGTGTGCCTGCATCAACACGTGTGGGTGCATGCCAACACGTGTCAGCATACTCAGTGCACGTACAAACGCAAGACGCATGTAGTACAACACGTGTGGCCACATATCAACATGTGTGTTTGCACATGCGTCAACATGTGGCCACACTTCAAGACACAAACACGTGTTGGCGTGTCAGCACTCGTGTGTTCACCAGCAGCACATGTGTGTTCACCAGCAGTGCATGTGGACACACACTAGCACGTGTGTGCAAAAACATACACACGCACTCCTGAAGCCAGGGAGACGCGAATCCACCAGGAGCAAAGAGGGAAACAAAAATAAACCAGACTCAGGAAACTAAAAATAGCCCCATGTTTTCAGCTGTGGCCAGGGAGCGAGTGGAAATGGGTCTCAGGCCAGGAGGAATAGGAAGCTCAACGGCAGGAAAGAGGAAGAAAAACAAATCGGCACTCAGAGCACACCTGTGACCCCAACTGTCCCCAGAGCAAGGAGCCCCCCCCGACCCGTGAGCATGGATAAGTTCTACAGCGGTGTCCTACCTGTCCGGATGCGTGGGTCCCGCAACGCGTTCCCAGACTCCATAGTGGTGGCGGGGGGGGGGGCAGGCAGTGGGGGGGTTGGGGGGGCGGCCCTCAGCAAAGGTGCAGATCCAGCCCAGCAGCCCCTGCAGGACAGGTGGGCATCCAGCCCCAGGCTAGGAAGGGGCCACCCTCCATGGAGCCTCACCTGGCACCTGTGATTGTAGAACAACACGTCGCTGGTCTCAGACAGCCCAGGAAAGGGGGCGGTGGGGGGGGAGGGGTGACTATAAGGAGAAAGGCCTGGAAGGGCCCCCGCTGCCCCCTGGCAATGCGGGGAGAAGGAAGGGCTCCTGCTCTGGCCCCCAGTATCTGTCACTGTCGGGGGAGAGCCTGCTGGGCGGTCAGTACCGGCCTCCCTGGGTCGAAACCCTGATTCTACCACTTGGAGCTGTGTGACCCGGGGCAAGTTACTTTCCCTCTCTGTGTGCCCATTTCCCTCAATAAGACAGAAGCAACAGTAGCAGTTTAGATACTAAAAGAAATGTGTTAATACGTGTAAAACACTCAGAACAGCGTCTGGCACGTAAGTGCCCGTTAACTGTCACCTGTCATCAACCCTCACCTTTTAACTGACCGATTGGCAAAGGAGATTTGCCAAAGGGCACAGACTCAGGGACGGCCCATGACGTCCAGGTGGCCCTCAAGCCTAGGCTCCTGAAGTCTCCCCGTGCAGCTCTGACGGGGGGCGGGGGGAGTAAGGAGTCTGAGGCCAGGGCGGGGGCGGAGGGTAAAGGAGCCGCGTGAGCTCACAGCACATACTGCCAGGTACGCTTTGCCATCCTTGTAGTGGTGAGGGGTCTACAAGCAGCCCAGGTGCTGCTCTGGTCCTTGGGGACACTGCAGTGACAGTGACAGGAAAGCCCCCGCCCCTCAGACTTCCGAGTTCAGTGAGCGAGAACGAGAATGCGCAAATAAACATACAATGTAACGGGGTGACTTCTGGGGAAATGGGGCGAGCTGAGCAGCTAGCTGGGGGTGAGCCTCCCTGACAGTGGGCAAACAAGCCGGGGACTCCGAGGTGGGACCAGGTTGGTGGGCTCCAGGACCACCAAGGAGATGAGCAGGGCTGAGGTGAGAGAGGGACTGAGCTGGGTTGTGGGGGACCTTTGGGCCACTGAAAGGACTTTGGGGTTCACTCAGAGTGAGATGGGGAAGCTGGAAGAGTTGTGAACAGCTGGGAATCTGACTTAACAGGGCCCCTCTGGCTGCCCACAGAGAGAGGAGATGAGACTACTGCACCAGTCCAAGCAGCAGGCAGGGGAGGTCAGGATGAGATGGAGAGGGTGACATGTTTTAAGGGAAAGTCAGGAAGGCTTGCTGATGTACCAGACACGGAGGTATCAGAAAGAAGCATACAGGCAAAGGTGGCCTGAGGTTTTCACCTCTACACCTGCGGGGACAATTGGAAGTGCCGTTTACTGAGATGGGCACACAGGTAGGGGGAGCCCCCTGCAGCTGCACAGAGCACCTGAGGCTGGTGCGACAAGAAACCAACGTAAAGTCAGCAGAAGGGACTCAGCTTCCCTCTCGCACACGGAGAAGGCCACCAGGCCCGTCACCCAAGACAGTGGCCTGGCAGATGAGCCTTTCCCTGCAGCCCAGCCAGGCCTTTCCTGGAGGACCAGAGACACTCAGGGACCTGGACTGTGCCTTCGTAATTCATTCAAATGCCCAAGGGCAACTGCGTGCCAGGCTGAGTTCCAGGCAGCGGGGGCAAAAGTCCCCGTCCTCACGGGGTTTGCCTCTGGGGCGTTGCCTCACACACCCACACCCACACCCACACCCAAGGTCCCTAGAGGCAAATTACTCTCTTCAGCTTGTCTCCTTAACTGACAGCAAGTCATGTGCGCAGCACTGCGCCAGTCCCGAGCGAGATGATAGCCACAAAGGTACCCTGAACCCCGAGTGGCACACAGCAAGCCACCTGTGAATGGGTGCCATGAAGTTCACACTCACGGCCCTTAGCGCATTCCATCCAAACACCTCCGCCCAATCCTTCCAACTGGGTAAGGAGGAGAAACGAGTCTCGCTTCCCCCAGACCTCTCCAAGCCACCAACCACAGGGCGTCTCCGCCAGTGCCTCCTGTGTCTGTAGATCTGATTCATTTGGCCATTCTTTGGGGAAAGCTAATGTATCTGTTCATTCATGATTTTTTTTTTAGGGTCTTGCTCTGTTGCCCAGGCTGGAGTGCATTGGCCCAATAATAGCTCACTGTAACCTCAAATTCCTAGACTCAAGCGATCCTCCTGCCTCAGCCTCCCAAAGTGCTGGGATGACAGGTGTGAGCCACCACACCTGCCTGCTCATTTGGAATTTTTAATTAAACACATAATATACGAATACATTCTCTTTATTTAAAAAAATGGGCCGGGCACGGTGGCTCACACCTGTAATCCTAGCACTCTGGGAGGCCGAGGCAGGTGGATCGCTCAAGGTCAGGAGTTCGAAACCAGCCTGAGCAAGAGTGAAACTCCGTCTCTACTATAAATAGAAAGAAATTAATTGGACAACTAAAAATATATAGAAAAATTAGCTGGGCATGGTGGTGCATGCCTGTAGTCCCAGCTACTTGGGAGGCTGAGGCAGAAGGATTGCTTGAGCCCAGGAGTTTGAGGTTGCTGTGAGCTAGGCTGATGCCACGGCACTCTACAGCCCAGGCAACAGAGTGAGACTCTGTCTCAAAAAAATAAA
>CAUYRT010073767.1:0-23618 GCA_963574885.1 Lepilemur ruficaudatus | reverse complement strand
GGTTCCATACAAAGTGAAGAATTATTTTTTCTAGTTCTATAAAGAATGAAGATGGTACTTTGATGGGGATTGCATTTATTCTGTAGATCACTTTAGGTAATATAGACATTTTAACAATATTGATTCTACCAATCCATGAACAAGTCAGATTTTTCCATCTTTTTCCATCTTCTACAATTTCTTTTTTAAGTGTTTCGTAATTCTCCTTGTATAAGTGTTTTGTATCTTTTGTTAAATTTTGAAATTTTATCTGATTTGCCCCACACCAAATTGAGTTTTATTTATTTATTTATTTTTTCTTTATTGAAGTGTAACTTACATATCATGTCTTTACTCCACTTTAAGTGTACAGTTAAATGGTTATTAGTAAATTTACCAAGTTGTACAGCTATTCACATAAATCAGTTTTAGAGGATTTCCTGCCCCCTATTGAGACCCTTAATACCCATCCCCAAATACATTTCAAGCATGCCCCTCCCCTTCACAGTGCTCACCACATCTCTCAGATGTGGGTCTACCCTCAACCCCCAATCCCTAGTGAACACCACCACCATTTGAGCACCACAGTGTTAATCAGTTAGTACCGAACAGAAACTTTTCCAAAGAAGACAGAATAATGGCCAGCAAACATATAAAAAAATGTTCAACATCTCTAATCATTAGAGAAATGCAAATCAAAACCACAATGGTATACCATGTAACCCCAGTGAGATTAGCCTCTATCAAAAAATCCCAAAACAACAAATGTCGGCGAGGATATGGAGAGACAGGAACACTCTTACACTGCTGGTGGGACTGCAAATTGGTACAACCTTTGTGGAAAAGAATTTGGAGATTCCTTAATGCGTTTTATTTTGTTAGTTGTTTCTTATAAAGCATTCTCCCAAGTAAACTGGAAATTACTCCCCCTTCTCTAAAGCATAAATCTTTTTATATTACTTTAAAGGTTTTGATGCACATTTCGAGTTTTATGGAGAGGTTAAACTTTAAACAATTATTCAGAATTCAATCATAAAATCAATACAATATTTTGCACAATTTAGGCAGTATATTAGTTGTCTAGCACTGACATAACAAAGTATCACAGACTGAGTGACTTAAACAACAGAGATTCATTTTCTCACAGATCTGGAAGCTGCAAGTCCAAAATTGAGGTGTTGGCAGGTTTGACTGCTTCTGAGGACTCTCTCCTTGGGTTGTAGATGGCCGCCTTCTCACTGTGTCCTCACACAGGCTTTTCTCTGTGAGCAGGCATCCCTGGTGTCTTTGTGTGTCCAAATTTCTTCTTCCTATAAGGATACCCATGAGATTGGATTAGGTCCCACCCCAAATGGCCTCATTTTAAGTTAATGACCTCTTTAAAAGTCCTATCTCCATGGAACGTATTCTATTCTCACTAAAAAAGAAAAAGAAAAAAGAAGAGTCCTATTTCCAAATACAGTCATCTTCTGAGGTACTTGGGGCTAAGGTTTCAACATGTGAATTTCGAGGGGGCACAATTCTGAGCATAACAGGCAGCTTATACTGAAACATATTAAAATGTTGCTCTCTGCAGTGTTATGAGGCAGTGATACCATGGAAAGCAGTCTGGTATAAAAGTTAATAGTTCTGAGTATCAGACCTATCTCTCCCTCCAATTGTCTATCCTTGTAACAAGTCTCAAAATCGTTCTATGCTTTAGTAATCTTGGTAGCCAAATGAAAAGGTGGGGCCAAAAAACTTAAGTCTCTTCTCACTAAAATTCAATGACCCATGAAAATTTTAAGTATGTAAAAATTCATTTTGATTACATAGTACCTCTGATATTTTTCATAATATAAAATAATGAAGTTCCAATTTCTCAAGGTTCCTAGGCTATCTTTTAAAATAAGAATATAACTCTTTCCACTTTGTTGCCTTCAAAGTTTTGCTATCAGGACTGTGTTAAAAATGCAAAATGAATTTTTAACAGAGCATTGACACTTGCATTGTTAATGCGCCTCCAGGCATGTAATTAGCTGAGAAGTTTAATCTTTTATATTCCAGAGTTTGATCAGAATGCATAAACTCAGAAAAGCTATAAAGTATTGACCAGTGTCTTTGATAATAATAAAAAGGAAGTTCTAAGCAGCACGTCTGTAAATGCAAATGCTCCCTGTTGCTTCTCAATAACTATATTAAATATAATGAAATTTATTTTTATTTTTGAATATCAAATAGCAGCAAAGTATATACTATCTTACCTTAGATTTTTGAGAAATTTATTTTGCTTTGGAAGACTTAAAAAGAGTCATGTGTACCTTTTACAAATGGATAATTTATTCAATGAATGATTCATCTTTAACAAATCATACTGTCTATTAAGGGTAAAAAAGACTACTAGGTGAATATATAAAAAGGAAATATAATATAGGCTATATAAGTATTAATAAAGTAATGTGTTTCTTATTTATCTATGTTGTGTAAATACTAACACACATTTATTTCAGTAGCATTCAACCTTATATTTAGACATACAACATTTATCTAATAAGTGAGATTAGGAGGCATCAGGATTGCACTGCATACTGGTGATTCAGGTTATGAGAGCAAAGTGAGTAAAAACTGGAAAAGAAACCTCACATATGAATTGAAAACATGTCAAAATAGGAGAAAGTTAGAGATACTAATCTCATTAGTCTGGAGGTGCTTTTATTTCCTTTGGTTAGCTTGTGCATAGGTGTATACTCTAATGGTTAAAAACTGTCTCTTTCATTATTTTTATATTCACTCACTCATCATTCAACAAATAGGAGTTGGTAAGTAAATTTTGTTGATTAGAAATTGCATGGGCCTCAGAGGAAAATTGGGAAGTCCTGTTGTGTCTCTGCTTTAGGAGAAATGTGAAATTTAGTTCTGGTGTGGTTATGAAATATTCAGCTAGGAGTGGTTAAAGCTTGGAAGTGAGAATAATGTAGATCACTATACCAAGAAGACAGAATATTATCATAATATAAACAGTGGTAAGAGAAGTATGAGAAAATCACTCTTTTTGGAAGAGATCAGTCCTGTGGCTGAGATAATCCTGATATCAGTATTTCAAAAAAATTACAGTGGCAGTTAATTTGCACCAGGCCCTCTTCAGAAATCAGCACCCAAGGATTAATGAGATAATGCAATCACCTTACAAAAGAAGTCTTTGGAATCTAGTCAGAAACAGAAATGGGAATATAAATAAATAGGATTGATCTGTCCTATTTTTGTACTTCCATGTATACTGTATTGTATGTTTGCAGTATTGTTTACATACCATTGAGATGATGGAGTACTCATGTGATACTATTTCATGTTTCTCTATCACAATCAGCACTTTGTAAGCTCTTTGAGATATAACTCTATCTCAATTATATATGTATTATTCACAGAACCATTCATTCTTTCAATACATATTTATTGAACCTTTACTATGTGTAAATTGTGGTGCTAGATACAAGATAATTGAATGTTAATTTACTATTTCTGGCATTAGTGAACACTGTCGTGCCTTGGTCCTTGGGGACACACACACATACACATTGTACTACTGCCTATAGTTGGTATATCTACAAGGAACAGGAATATTGGGGAAAATGTGAGCAGGAATCTCTCTAAGGCAGTCAGATAACCATATCTGGTAGTGTGCAGTCCTTCATATGAGATTAGAAAGATAACTAGGTGTTTATGTTGTGGTCAATAAGGGGCACACATTTGCAAAGTGTGACATTTGTGAGACTGCCCTGTGTTTGGGAGTTACAGAAAGTTCGTCACTATAGGAGCCTCAAGTGTGAGAACTAGGGTAGGGATTCCAGGATGGGTGAACTATGAAGGGCAGGAAGAAAGTCAAAAAGGGAGGGGTGGGGAGATGAAGACAGGAAAGACATAGTAGACAAGGATGATCAGTAGAAAAAGGGACAGATCGTATAAAGATATTCTGTCATGATAGAGTGTTTGCATTTCACACTTTATGAGAGAAAGACTCATTGAAGAAATTTAGCAAGAGAGTGACAAGAAAAATTGTATGCGAATAAGATATTTTGGCAAATAATAGATGCTTAGAAAATATTGAATTGAGAAAGTATAACACTTGAAAATCACAGAAATTATTTTGGGAACATCTGAAAGCAGTCATTCTTACAATGGTTCAAAAATAAAAGGGAACAGAAACATCAACTAAGTTTATCTATTAATCATGTCAATTCTAAAATCCACTCCAGGCTTTTAAATTAACTGGGAATGGCCCAGGGGATGTGCATTTTAGCAAGCACTCCCAGGTTATTCTTATACAGGTGGTGGCTGAAACATATTTTGACAATACTGCTTTACAGGCAGTTCCTAAATGTAGTTTCAGTGAATCACATTAAGTATGAAGGGTATGGGGTTTAAAACCTGGCTTTTCACTAAGAATAGCAAGGATAATAATACATAAGTGTATCCATTTGCGTGTCCATGTGTGTGCGGAGGCACGCTGCCACGGCATCTTAAAAATGCTATTGTAGTTTAGCCACCTGGAATCCAATGATTCATTCATATGAAACATTTTCTTATTTTAAGCGAGAAAATTGAGATTTATAGAAGATACGTGACTTATTCCAGGTCACATACAATACAAAAGGCAGAAGAACCACCAAAACTAAATTCACTCATGTGACTTCCTAGTTCATTTCAATTTCTTCTCTACCTCACAACAATAGACAGCGTATTTACAGACACCAAGAAATGCTTTGATATTTTTCATTCTTATAAATTTTATAAAAAATAAATTTTATACATTTTTATAAATAAAATAATAAGACCAGTGGTTCTCAACTGATAAAGAAATAGTTAACAACTCTATGCTCACAAATTTGATAATCTAGATTAAATAGATCAAATTCCTGAAATTCTCCAGTAAATTTACACAGGAGGAATAGATCATCCGAATAGGCCTACAACTATTAAAGAAATCGAATCGCTGATTAATTTGGGGGTGGTTTTACCCTCAAAAGGACATTTGGAAATGTGTTTTGCTTATCACAATTTCAGGGGTGACAGTGCCACTGACATAGCAAGTACAGACCAGGGATGATGCTAAAGATAGGAGAGCCAGCTGCCCAGCAAACATTATCCGGACCGAAATGTCAATCGCACTGAGGCTGAAAAATGGTGATTCAGAGTAAGTACATACAAAGGTCCATTCCAGCTCTAAAATTCAATAAATATCAAATTGTTTGTGCATCTAATATAGCAAATAGGATAAATTTGAAAAAGTGGTATTGAATTTTTCCTGTCTACTGTAAATAGTTAATAATCTCTTAATTTTTTTATTCTGATATATTTTAGACCCAGTCTCTATATTATTTCAATTTTTGTCTCTAAAACATGCTGAAAAATTAAAGAGGACATTACAATTCACTGATTTCCTACTATGTAATAGGCAATTTTTATGTGTATTGGCATATTTGATCCTTAAAGCAGTATTTTACTATAGACATTATTATCCCTGCTGACCCTCTGTGGAATGGATGGTCTCATAATATTGTACTTCAAAATAATGATTTGGTTTGCCACAGCAAAGAAAACAAGTTTCTTTTTCTTACCCACTTATCTTTCTAATGGATGGATGTGGTTAAACCATCTGAGCCTCAGCACAAGCTCATGCTGTGCAGGATCTTCCTCGTGGTGCAAAAGTGAGATTTTCAGGGAGAAAGGCAGATCAGCATATGTTTCACAGGACTCAGCATGAACATCACAGAGAAAGAGAGAAAGCTAAAGTCCTCGTTATTTTTATGAGACGCCATCAGTAACAAGCAAAGGTCTTAGTCTGCAAGTGAGGGAAATCAGCAAATCTAGTTGAAAAAAAAATGTTTACAACTGTAGGCTTGTCTCTAATTAGCTATGTGATTCTGAGAAAGTCGATAATGTTTGTCCTCATTTTATTCAACTGTAAACCGTAAAGTTGGAGTAGAAAATTTCTAGCATCCTCTCCAACTTGATAAAAATAAGATCAGCTTTTGTAATTCAGTCATTTGGAATTCACTCGAAGAGTCTCATAGCTATTTGGCAATAATCCTTGTGGAATGTAAAAGAAGGAGAGTGTGTGTGTGTATGTCTGTATGTGTGTGTAGTGTATGTGTATTTTAATTTACTGCAAGTGATAAAGGATCTATTTTATAATTTAAAAAAAGTAAATGTGTATTCTGATTTTAAATATGCTTCAGTTTTTCTAACCTCAATGAAAATATTTTCAAACTTTATAATAATAATTTTAAGTAAATTATTTAAGTAAGTGCTGGAGATAAAGGCTCTTATCTAACAGGAAAACAAAGGAGGTTGTCTTGAACAGAAAGTATACTTGCACTTGACTGTGTCTTATATTTACAAATCTCATAATATTTTACAATAACTGAAGTCCATTAAGAAGAGAACAAATACAATGAAGCCATGTCTTTGTATTATTGATTCTTCCTAGTCTGCACCTCTGTAGATGCTTGCCAATTCTCTGTCCATGCTGGTGTCATGAAGGTAGTAATGTATGTTGTATTAAAATAGAAAAACAAAAAGGAAAAAAAACCAAACACTGAATTTTTTTATGACACATCAAATAGCTTTTAACTCGAGTTACTACTGAAGACATCATAGAAAGAGGATATAGTGAGTTGATTAGTGACTTGGTCACCATCTCCCCATTCATGTCCACTGTGAACTTCAGAATATAACTTTATTTCAGAGTAGGATCTTTGCAGATATAAGAACTTTGCAGATATAAGTTCTTAGTTAAGAACTTTGAGATGATATCAGACTGGATTTAGAGTGGGACCCAGATCCAATGACTGGTGTATTTATAAGAAGATAAGAGGACAGAAAGACATTCAGAGAAGAAAGACATGTTAAATGAAGGTAGGCAGAGATCAAAGTTGTACTACCACTTGCCAAAAAATGTCTGGGACCACCAGAAGTTAGAAGAGGTGAGGAAGAATTCTTCTCTAGAGTCTTCAGAAAAAGTATTGTCTTGATAACAAACGGATTCCAGACTTCTAGCCTACAAAAGTATGAGAGAATAAATTTCTCTTGTTTTAATTCACCCAGTTTGTGATATTTTATCATGGCAGCCCTAGAAAACTAATACAGATTTTGGTACCGGGAAGTAGAGTGTTTCTGTATCAAATATTTTGGAATGGGGAAGTTTCTTTGGAATCAAGTAATGGGTAGAAACTAAAAAAATGGAAGCTCATGATAGAAAAAGTCCCTTGAAGAGACTGTTAGTGAAAATATGGACATTGAAGGTACTTCTGTTGAGGTTTCAGGGGGAAAGGTGAAACATGTTATTGGACACTATTATTGAGACAATGGTGGATTGAATAGTATCCCCCCAAAATTCATGTCCAGCCACCTACTTTATGATAGTTTGGCAGTTAATTGACAGAATGACATAGGAAATTACCTCAGAAGAAATAATTTCTGAGATTTATGTTATATGGGGGGTAGAGAAAAAAACTTGGCTGAATTATGAATTACTGCTTGGTAGAAAGAAGAACTTGTAAGCAATGGGCTTAAATATTTAACTGAGGATGTTTCCAAGGAAAGTGTTTAATGCATAGTCTGATTTCTCCTTAAGGAATAAACTACTAAACAAAAAAATAGAGTTGAAACTGGATGATTTGGAAAATTCTTAGCCTATTTATATCTCGAAAGATGTTAAGGCATGCTCTGGAGAGAATGCCACGATGTGGCTGGACAACATTTTGCTGGAGATATTAGACATGTGACTTGTGGATTCAATACATCATCTCAGCAGAAGCCAGAAGGATCTCTGGAGAACGCTTATGACTAATGACATGTGTCCCCTTGACATACATAGACCAACAAGGTTCTAGAGAATGTTATGTTAGCAGAACACGTGAGTAGATCGTACAGAGTCTTAGCCATACTTGATTTAAATAATGTGATTTGGACATTTTTGAATCAATAATATTTAGACAATATTTCAAACTTAGTTAAGACTTTGGGAATGTTAGGATGGGGTGAGTGTGTTCTTCATGTGGAATGGATATATATTTTAGGGGAACAGAGGATGGACAATAGTGGGTTCAAGAGTGTCCCACGAAAATTCATGTCCCATCACCCAGTTTGTGGTTGTTTGTTATGTCGGTTAGTTGAAAGAACATAGGAAATTATCTTAGAAATAATGATTTCTGAGTTTATGCAACTTGGTATCGTATACCATACTTAATTTTGATAATGCTTCCTTGTTTTCCACCTATGGCCAAATCAGTGGCATTCTTCTCAATAGAAATAGAATTTAGATTAGCTTTTAAGCTGATATGGTATAGTAATCTACCTCAGTAAATTCCATGCATTGTGCTAACTTGTATATATTCAAAATTTCAACACTTGTTCTCAAGACAATATGTATAAGCATCATCTGGAATAGTCAAACAAATGAAGTTATTCAGGAGCAGATTCAGTCTTTTGGTTGAGGCCTTAAAAAAGTTATAGTTAACACAAGATCCACATGGTATAGTTTATGGTACTTAATGCTTACTAATTGGTAATTTTAATTGTTTATGATATAGTTTGTGTTCATTTCTTCCCTCCAAGTAATTTGGAGTCTTTCTAAAGTTCTGGTTACATTTGTAGATGCTCTACTGGTTCTTAGGGGAGCACTTAGTATTTCCAATGAGTGATATTGGGAAAAAAATCACCTAATTTCATTGAGTATATAGGCTTAAATTGTCTTTCATATATATTTAAAGCAACAAGTAAATGCAGAATTTTTTTTTCTGTAAAATTGATTTTTTTCCTGCTTTTCCTGGTAGTCAAAGGAGGTTTAAAGATATTTTCTTTTTAGTTCATGAAGAATAACTACAGGCTGTTCTGGAACAGAAAACAAATAATGAAATAGTTGTAGAAAAAGGAGTTCTAAAACACAGAAGGAGACTATAAAGCACAGTATGTAGTATAACCTGTAGTATGAATAATAACCTTGAGCACACTTACAGTATATTTCCTTATCCCTTCAAGAACCATTAATATTACTAAAAATAAGGAAATCCTGAAGCTAGCTTTGTGTATACCTTAAATTAACAATAAAATGTAAGGTAACTTATTGACATGGTAACTCCATATTTTGCTTTGATTTGGCAATAAAGAATCAGTACTTAGGTAAATTATATAATGAATAATTGATCAATACATTTCAATTTTTATTTCATTTTCAGTTTATTCCTTTAATTAAAGTATATGCATATAGGCAACCTATTATGAATAAAAGCAAAATATAAAGTGAATCATGAGTAACAACATGTGTATTTAGTCTTTTATCCCAAACATTATAATGTATCTCTTCAATCACATTTCTTTGCCATTATTCTCCAACTCCAATCCTCATTGACTGTGAGGTATTTTTATGACTTATCTTTATAGAAGATAGAGGTCAAGAAGGTAAAAGTTTGTTATTTACAAATGTGTAACTCCTTCTGAACAGCTTGATGAACACTACAAATTTTAAATATGGTTTATCCAACTACTGGCTCCCTCATTGTGATCTATTTTGTAGTATTCTATTGCAGATAGAGTAATGTAGAAATATAATCTTAAGAGATGATATAGACAGAAAGAAATGAGAGAAAGGGAGACAGAGAGACAGAGAGACAGAGAGAGACAGAGAGGCCTTTATGGCCTGGGAACAGCAAAGTCAGAGTTGGTGTTGGTGAAGGTAACTACACATGAAAAGGAACAGGGAGAACACTTCTGATTTCATGACTTCTCTTTTTCCTCTTAAAGCTTTGGTTGGCCAATTAGTTTTATTTTGTTTTAAAAGTATATTCTTAATGAAAAATGAGGGTTCCAACCCTGATGTTATCTGTGTTAGTAAGTATTTCTGTGATGCTAATGTAAAAAGTAAATGTCTTTCCATGATTAGCAAAGTATTATTTTACAGAGTTTCAGTTCTTATAGCTATAAAATAAGGATTAAATGGTTGATTATTTGATATTCTTATGGTGTGTGATAAGATGGATACAAGGTGGTATTTGAAGTTTCTAACCAAGAGAATTTAGTGCAAACATAAATTTAATTTGAAGTTTATATCATTTTGAGTTATTTATATTTGTATAAATATTAAATATGTATATATATACACACATACATACACAAATATACGAAACAAACACATATATCAGGATTCGGGCATAAACCTCATGTGCATGCTACAGATTTTTTCTGATCTAGTTAGAATCACCAAAAATGATGTGCATTCCTATCTCAACATTTTATTCCATTTCAAGCAATACATGCTATTAAAATTTAAATAAAGAACTTTTGAGATGTCTGTTCTTACATTTGTGACATCTTCTGACTCTTTTGTCTTTTAATAAATTCCATCTAATTATTTTAACATTTACTTTAGATGGCTTTTATGTCACTTTTATTAATAGTTTAGCTGTTTGCTAAAATTGGGAAATTCTATCACTTAACAATCACATCTGTATTTGTGTCAAATTGATTTTGGGAATGGGTTATGCTCAAAATGGCTTGTAATGTTAAAATAGATCTGGAATGCTACATTCTTAAAATAAAAATGTCAAAGTATTTGTAAAAACTCAGTCATTAATTCACTTGGGTGATTTTAAATTAATAAATGCTTTATAAATTTAAGTATATGATTGCCTCAGTCTTAACTTATATTCTATCAACCACTTTGGTTGAAATTCAATTACATGATATTCACATGATATTCACAGGAACTTAGTATAAGCCTGCCATCTAAATCAGCAAGAGTGTTTCATATGGAGTCCTCTGATAAAATGTTTCCTACATGACTTGGAGGTACAAATGTCCTGCAATTTTTAACAAAGGATATTATACCTAAGTTAACGTATAAACTGGGAGGTTTTGGGCTTTCTCTAAATACATCAGATGACATTTTCAGAATGAGAAATTGCCCATAAATAAAGAAGTAAAATAATACTAATCCAAAAACAAAAGAAGGCTTATTTGTTGAGCAATGATATATTAAGAAACTTGACAGGGATATTAGTAAATTAGATCCACTTTAGATTGGATAGATATAAATGAATATTTATGTATGCACATACACATATATGTATATGTGTATACACTTGCTGATAACAATATGTTGAGCCATTTTCTCTTATAGAGGAATTTTTTGGTTTAATGAGGAATTCAATTATTTAAAAACTACAGCCAAACTCTGAGTGTTACATAGCTAGTTTTGTGAAAGTGCATTTCACTCATAAAATATCGTAAGTATTGATTTTACGTAGATATATCTTATCTACGTAAAAAAAGGCACATGAATGTCTGATGATAAGATACATGATTGGAAAATTCACACATACACACAATTTTACTTAATATCAGCATAATAACAAATAACTTTACTTATAACAAATATTCTTCAAGATGTATTTGAATTAAGCACCTAAGTGGTCAAAAATTTTTTAGTATTTTATTGCATTTAGTTTCTTATGAGTCACTGTTGATCCTGGTGAGAATTGTTTTAGTGAAGTGATAAGAAATATGTTACATTGTAGCAAGCTAAAGGGTGATTGGTGGCTGAAGACATTAAAAAATTCCATAAAATTTTCCAAGACTTTATCTTAAAATGGGAAAAGAGATGATAGAGTATTCAGGATTTAGGAAAAGATTGTTAAGCTGTGAAAGAATTGAGCATTTTGAATACTAATGAAAAAAGTCAGGGCATGAATAAGTAGAACCTATATAAATAAAAACTGATAACATGGCCTTAATATTGATCATTTATTCATTATTAAAGGGTGGGAGTGGTAGCAGAAAGAAATTTTAACATTGTTTAGATAGAATTGCTAAAGGATGGTAACAATAAAAAATAAACCAACTTTCACAAAAAAAGGACTTCGGGATTTCTGTAGCATATGCTTCCCAGATCTGCCTGCCATCAATTATTCATTCTTCCTAAAGACAACAGTAGCTTATGAATATTCTTATAAGGTTTTGTTAGTTATTTTCAATTAATCTAAAATTCCACGTATTTATGCTTTATTGAAAAATTAGAAGGGCCTAATGATCCTTAAGAAACTAACAAGCTTGTCAACAACGGTTAACTTTACCTGCTTAAATACATTAACATTTGGGAGAAAATAAGATTGAGTGGAGATATACTTTCTACCTTTATGATAATGAATATCTAAAAATATAGATAAATATATCTTCAAGTAAGAATATATGTATTATTTTTGGCTTTGCACTGCATTTCTATTATAAAACTAATTAAGTATTATGAATAATGCATTTAAGTTACTTTTATGTTTATGAAGAGATATTGAAATGATTTAATATTATTACCTTTCATAGAATATTATCATCAGATTGTTTTATAAGTCTTCCCTTTATACTATCTGCAATAACTATAATAGCCAATTGCTTAGGAGCATGACCCTTTGCAAAGGCAAAAATACATAAGATTTCAGCATCATACTGTAAATAATATAGATATGTTTGTCATTGAAAGTCTGAGCAAAAATAGATCTGAATATGTAGTATCCTAGACAATAGATTCCTCAGTCAGATCCTGGCATTAGTCAAACCGCAAATGCGGAAAATGTTCTGCCCTCAGGTTAAGAGGATACATCATTGTATTTTACACCTATAACTGAGTAAAATGGTAATACAAAACAGTCTTTTTCTGGAACTCTAGTCCAGGTCTCTGGAGAATAAAATTAAAACAGTTTCTGAGAAAATGAATAAAATGTGTGTAGGGAAAAAGTTTTGGATCCCAAAGAGAGTCATTCAAACTGTATAAACGATAAATGACTAGCAGACACAGGTATCTTTTTTTTCTTACAGCTGGAGAGGACCATAGTTGTATAATGAAAATAAACTACTTCTTATCTTTTCTCTCTCTATTAAGGAGATTTACCTCTGAATTTGGCCTTGAGATGGGTTATACATGGTACTAAATGCAAGAATTAGCAAAATATTTATTTTTCAGAACAAAATCCCTAAGCAGGAATGAACAAACCATTGCTAGGGAATTTTTTAACTGAGCAAAAGCCTAGGCAGTTCAAGTTAAGTTTGTTTGAAGTCTCAGCTTGTTATTCCCCCCAATGAACTGATTGCTTGCATTGGAATTACAGAAATAGATATGCTGCCACTTCCTTTCTAAGATGAATGCTAATGTATTCTGCCTGCTGGAGCAATATTCAAAATAACCCATAAAATGAGCTATCAACCCATTTCAAAAGCAGTTTGAAATCTACTTAGAATATTTTTTCTACAAAATGTAAATGCAAAATCTTATGGCTACCAGGAACTTCCAAAGGTCATCTAATATCCCAGTTTTCACATTTTCTGAATAGGAATGAACATCTTTCATTCTTCAGTTTATTCAACAGTGTTTGATGACTGCCTTCTCTGTGTTAGTGGCTTGTGTAGAAAGAATGAATAAAACTTACTCATAGTATAAAGTCTTTTTTTGGTCCTATGAATTGGAGGGAATGATCGAGTTGGTTAATCACTTAAAATGTTTTTATTTAATGTGATAAATGTCAATTTTGAAATCACTGTAAAGTGACGTGACGCTGCTTTGGAAGGAAACGTAATTCTACCAGGGAATTGGAGTAAGTTTCACAAACAATTTAGCTGGGTCTTGGCAGATATTGGTATTTATTGGGAAAAGGAGAACTTTCCAAAAGTAGAAATATATGCAGATATAATCTTGTTTTATTTCTATTTGACAGTAATGCCATGGAAGGATCCATCTCACTCTCTGAAATATGGCATTTTTGTGGTAAAATAAGAGTTTTATGGAACATTCCTGGGGTACTTGGTCTATGGCTACACTGATGGAGTTGAATAAAACATCTTAGATTCCCCATCAACTCTTTCATTTCCCTAGAAGTCCAGGCAATTATTTCTATCATTTCTTTTTCCTTTGACACTTCCTCTACAATCCACACTACCAACTCACAAGTTCACTTCCTATTTCGTAGAGAAAATAGAAGCAGCCAGAGGATAGCTTAAACTATTTTGTACCACCATATCAAACCACCTCCCATTTCTGCTCTCAAGCACTCTGCCTTTCTTCCTGTTCCTTGTATTAGTGGTCCACGTTACTAAGGCCAAACCTAATAGCTATTCGTAAAGTCAAATTTTTACTACCACTAAAGGACATTTCTCCAAGTGTTTTCCCATCTTACGCCATCATTTTCCATTTTACTGAATCATTCCCTTTAGAATGCAGAGGTCATTTTACCATCTTATAAATAAACGCTGTTATTTTTCTCCCATTTGAAAATGAATAAATCTTATGATCTCATCTATTCATAGGACATCTGATTTTTTTTTCTAGAAAATGTCCTAGAAAGAATTGTCTATAATCACTCTCTCTAATTTCTTTCCTCTCTGTCTTTCTTGAATTCATTCTAATTAGATTTTCATGCCTATTACTCCACTAAACTTCACTGCTCAATGTCACTAATAATCCTGTTGCTAAAAACTTTGGTCATTTCTCTATCTTCAATTAATTCTACATCTGACAGCATTTAACCCAGTTAATTCCTTTCTTCTCTTTGGAACACTTTTTTTTTTTTCTTAGATTCTAGACACCACACTCATCTTATTTTCCCACATTTCTGGCTACTCTATTTCAGTCTCTTTTGCTGGTTTATTAACACTTATTTACTCGAATTTAAACACTGGAGTACCTCAGACAGGATTGAGACTATGCTGATGCAAATGACCAACTCATCTTGGTTACAAAATTTAAGGAAGTACCAAAAAGCGTAGTAACTAAGACAGAAAAATTATTTCAACATTTTTTAAAAAAGCACATTTTATGCAAAAAAACTCATTTTAAACAAAACATCATATTATACATAAAAATTGAACTAGTATTATTAATTTCTCCCCTGAGTTGCAATATGACTGGGCATGGCACTAGTTCCAAGACTCTTTGACCTCTTTTGCTTTCTAAAAATGCTCATTCCCTATGTGGTCCTATCTAGTCTCATTGTTTTAAAAATCATCTATATTGGTGATTCTCAAGATTACATCCCCACCCTGAACCATTCCCTCACAATGGAATATTTTAGTGCATATACCGTATCTCAACTTAAATGTTTAATGAATGCTAATCTGAGAGCAGCAAACACACAGAATCATAAGATTTATTATTTTCTTTAAACCATTTTCTTATTATTTATGATATTATATTATTATTTTAACACATTTAGTTTGGAGTTGGCTAATGAAATGGATTATAATTTGATAAACAGGAAAACCATAGCCATAAGGACTTGGAATAAAACCTAAAATGATTTGGTCACTTAACTCTTTTGAACTCATTTCTTTCTACTCTCCTCTTTTCTGCCTTTAATACAGACATATTACCTATTTGTTGTTGTTATGGTTATTTTTATATGTTATCTTCTTATGGCTTTTTTTCTGCTATGTTTATTTCCTCTCATATTCTATCTATGTTTAGCCTTAATTTCTCAAGTAATTTTTATTTATTTTCTAATTATTTATTACATTTTATGACATCTATTTTATATCTTCCTTTTTTCTAATCTCTTCATTTCTAAGTTTTTAGAAAATTCTAATTTATTTTGTTGAAAACTGCTATCTATTTCATGGAATCTTCAGTTCTTTTTAAAATATTAGATTGTGCTTTTTATCTCTACTCTTGGGGCATGATTTTCTTGAATACTTTCATTGTTAACTAGGTTAAAAATTTTGCTACTATTGTCTTGTAATCTTCTGAAAGACTTGGATGGAATTTGCTTCCAATTATTTTCTATTGCTCTTTTTTCAAGGACAATGAGTTTCCTTACATTATTAGGAGAGAGTGTGCATCAGGCAAGTGTTTAGAGAATCATGGCCCTAGAGCTATCTCTACTGTTGGTTTCACAAAGCAATAGAAAAAAATAATACTTTTGGGCAACTTCCTTTTGTACTCTTTTTCCTTGTTTATATGAGCAATCTCTTCCTTTGTACTATACCTGTCCTAATCAATTTGGGTTTTCCTGTAAACAGTTTCTTCTGTGTGGGAAGACTTTGACTTGAAAGACAGCTTAGTTTTGTTAATTTTTGGAGTTTATGTGTATGGAGTGCTCCAACACCTTTGGAACTTATCACATCATCATTCCCTTAAACTGACTTGAAAATTTTGTCATAATAGAACCGAAGTTGTTTTCAGGTTGGCCCAATGCACTTTCAAATTTGGGGTTTTACTATTAGCTAGAACATTACAAACATGGTTACCTTCCTTATGCTTCCCCCTAAATTGTTGCTGATATCACAGGTGTCATGTAGGCTGTCAGTTGTTTTGAGTTCATGAGCATACTTTTCTAACTTTGTTGCATGAGATGTGTATTTTTATTTATTTATCTTAATTTGTTTGGTCTGTAGGGGAAAATCAGGGAGATACATAAACATAATAATGACTAATTACTTTTTTATTAGCTATGTTATGAGCAAGTCAGGTTTATTTGAAGTAAGCCAGAGGAGATTTGACATTATGATAAGTTAATATAATATGTCACAGTAGCAGATCAGAAAAATATACTTAGCATTATCTAATTAAGTTAGGAAAAGGTATTTGATAAAATTCAACATCCATTACTGATTAAAATTCTTAAAAATGAGGAATAAAAGGGAAATTCTTTATTGAATACATTGTACATACAATACATTATCAAATCATATATGATTTTTAAACATTGAGATTTTTTTCTCTTGGGTAGTGGAAAAGGTGAGGTTGTCTATTATCACCACTAAATTAGCTCTGAAATGCAGATTGTAGACACTTCTATAAGAAAAGGAATTGGTAAACACATATCTAAATGACAATAAATATTTCTTTTGTCATATTATTTGATGAACAAAAATTGAAATGGACATTCAAAGAACCAAGAATATCTCAGACAATATTGACAAAGAAGAGTTGGGGTGAGATAGATTTGCCAAACACATATAACAGATGGACTAATTCTAATGTGATAATAATTGAGAGATTAGTTTATTCACAGATGAATAGATTACTGGATCAGTGAAAGAAAATAGACCGCTCAGAAATAAATAAATAGACACTCAGTTTCTGTCAAAGTAAGCACTTCAAATCAGTGGGAAACGTGGGAGTCATTGAATAAATCATGACATTCTGATGGCTTAACTTTGCAGTAAAAAATGATATTTCGTCATTGACTCTCACATATTGCAAATTAATTCCAAGTGTTTTAAGTATTTTATTATGAAGGTAAAACTAAAAATTTAGTAGAAAATTTAGAAAAATACCTTTTAGATCTTGTTGAGCAGGATTTCTTAAACGAAACTTAAAAGACACAAGTGTAAAGGAAATTCGATCAACTTGACTATATGAAGATTAAGAACATTTGTTTATCAAAAAGCAAATCAAGTAAAAAGTCAGGACAATAACTGGTAGAAAATATTTACAACAAATATTTCTGGCTCATAGTTACTTTAAATATACAAAGAATTACTAAAAATTAGTGAAAAAAGACAAACAGCCAATAAAACAGCACATTGACAGAAATCACAATTTTTTGGTGCCAAGTTAATAGATGACTGAAAGTCTTAAATAGCAGTTAATCAAACTTAATGTTAATTTATACTTAATTAAGAGTATAATTCGTTTTCTCAAGAAGGTCAAATTCTTGTTACAAATTTAACAATACATTAACTTCATTAAAATATAAAAGTTTTTATTTCATAATATTTTGAAGTGGAAAATTATCTTTGTACTTTGCAACTCTATAAAATAATACTGTAATATGAATTGTGAGAGTTCGGTATCCAAATTAAATGTTCACTGCAAAGAACACACTTAGGTGTCACTAGGATAATAACTCTAAATTTTATACATAACAAATTATTCAGGAAGAAGTTGTTCAATGTAGTATTAAATTAACTGATATAACCACAATGTAGGCAAAGCTGTATATTGTTTCATTAATTGTCCCTTATCTTTTCATCTCTCAGAAGAAAAGAAAGAGTGAGCCAAGATAATCTATTTTCAGCTTGCTATATTTCGTAAATTGTTTGAAAATTTGGAATTTGGAAAACTATCTGCAGAAAATCTACTGAAGCCATAACACAAAGATATCAGTTACACAGAAAAAAAAATCAGAAAATGAATAAATTGATCAAGGGTAAGTTTTGATGAGAAAAAATAGTAATTGACTTTGCTAAATTAATTGAGGACATTGTAGATAATTCACTTTGATAAATATGAATATGAACCGAGAGGTGAAAATATTAACTGATTTTTGCCATATGGTTTCAATTATGTTGGCATATTCTAATTGTTTTCAAATATATAATGAACCTAAAGACACACTGCATGGTAGCTGGACTCATACATCAGTACTATTAATAGGTTAAATAGAATATTACTTTGCATCATAACTGACTTTATCTGTGTCAATAGCATATAACACATGTCCCAGCAATGTGTAAGAAATGGAATACTGGACCAGTTGCTGACTATGAGCCAGAGATCATCTTTATGAAGAGAAGCGTGAAGCTTTAGGCATACGATAATTAATCTCAGAATAGCTACAAGCACATGTGAAGGCTGAAGATGAGACGAAATGATACCACATCCCATTCATTTATGCTACTCAGTCTTCTCTTCAAAGCTACTCTAATCACCTTATTCTTAACATATGAATCTTCTCCTAACTTTGGGCTTCTAAGGACAATGAATGTCTCTCATCATTTGTCTTAGTCAGTTTGGGCTGCTATGAGAGAATGTCATGGATGGGATGGCTTACACAACACAAACTTATTTCTCATAGTTCTGGAGACTAGGAAGACCAAGATCATAGTGCAGGCAGATCGAGTATCTGAAGAAGACCTGCTTCCTTGTTTACAGACGGCTGTCTTCTCTTTGTATCCTCATGTTGAGAGAGAGAGAGGGATCTTGACTCTCTTCTTCTTTTTATAAGGGTATTAATTCCATCATAAGGGCCCCACTCACCATGTTATCTAACTCTAATTGCCTCTCTAAGAGCCCATCTCCAAATACCATCACATTGGATATTAGGGTTCCAACGAATGAAGTTTTGGAGGACACAAGCATTCAGTCCATAGCATTTGCCTTTTTATTCATCTCAGTACCTACTCATAGAACTGAAAGTTTTTGTTTTATGTTTTTTTTTTAAATATGAAATATAGGATGTTTGCCATGTATTCAAGTTCAAGCACGTTGTTTCTCTGGAGTTCCCTCTAGTAATAATTGATTTTGCTGGCTCCACCAAATGGTATTAACTCTCATTATCTATTCTGTCTACTCTCAAGATGTTCTATAAAAACTTTCCCATGCAGCATAGATAATGTCCTTTCTGTGACTCTGCTTTGTCCCACGACTTGCCTGATAAACTCTGGTTTTTATATATCCTGGCTTAAATCAGAAATGTAAGCATGCAAATATCCAGGAGAGAAGCTAAAGTAACTAAATTTAGAAATCAAATTTACTTATTCTTACTATTTCTCATTTAGTATTTCAAAGGTTTTATGTGCTCAATCTTGCAGCATGTTTTAATTAACGACTTAAAAAATGAACTCTTAGTGCTTTCATTGTACTCAGTAAAGAAACAATAATTTTATGTATTGTTAATTCCTTTATTAAGATTTAGAATTTAATATAATTTAGCCTCAACTTTTCACCTTTGTCACTTCATGAGCTTGAAAAGATAATAAATTAATAATGTTGACCTATTTATTATTCTTTAATTTATTTTGAAGTTGAATATAATTGGCTTTTGTGAACTGCTTCATTATGATTTGCATAATTGCACCAGTACTCAAAACTACCACTTAGCATTCATCTTCAGTTTTCATCAGTAGTCAATTTTACTCTTAATTCCTGGATATTTTTTCCTTCTTTTTATGAACTTCCTAAAACATCATATCTTTTGCTAATCAGCTTTTTAAGTATGAAGGAAAACCTTTTCCTGACCTGTTTATTGAGAAATAGCCAGTGAGCATTTGATAGGGTCAGGGTTTAGTGTTGTCTTAATCCATTTGGTCTGCTGTAACAAAATTCATAAACTAGGCAGCTTATAAACAGCATGAGTTTATTTCTTAGAGTTTTGAAGGCTAAGCAGTCCAAAGTCAAGGTTCAGGCAAATTTGATGTCTGTTGAAGGCTGGCTGCCTCCTACACTGCTATCTTGTCGCTGTAGCCTCACATAGTGGAAGCAACAAAGGAACTTTCTTGGGCTTCTGTTATAAGTTAGGGCACTAATGCTATGGACTAAGCACCTCCCAAAGGACCCACTTCCTAATCATCACCTTGGGGGCTAGGATTGCAACATGCAAATTTGTGGGGGGCACATTCATACTATAGCATGCATACTGAGAGGGATACTGTTTTGTAGTCAGGTCTGATTTTGCCTTAATCATGGTCTTTCATATGTTGTGTATAAAAGATGCACACTTAATTTAATATATACCAATTCTTTCCTCTTATTTCTCCCTTGCAAGTCAAGTCCACTACCATATCCACATCTTCATCATAGAGCGGTTGGCAGAAGTCCTGGGGTACATTTGATTAAGAGTTACTCTTCTCTCTCAAAGCTCAACCAACCCAGCCATCCAAACTATCACTAAGTCTTAATAATTTTAATTTAAACACTTCTAAACATCATCCATTTTTGTATATCCTCACAGATAACACTCACTGCCTTTTATCTGTTATTTTGCAACATCTTCTTAACAAATTTCTCTGCTTCCAGCTTTGATCCTCTACTGTCCTTTATCTCTGTTATAGCCTCAGTTATACTCCTGAAATGTAAGTGATCATATTTCACTCTATGGTATTTCAGTAACATTCTTTTTCACTTGGATTAAGTCCAGACTCCTTGTCATAGTTTATGTGGCTTTCAATTAACTGAACTGTGCCTAATAACACATTTCACTGCTAAAAATCTCCATCTCACTACCAACCACCTACTGTCCCTAGCCATATTTTATTGCAGACATTATTAAAACCCTTTCAGTTCCTCAACATATCATATTCACCTGTCCACTTAGAATCTTTTTAGTTGCCTTCCCCCTCCATAGAAAACTACCGTTCTTTTTTGTTTTCACTCTTTCCCTCAACTTTGCATACTTGCCATGCCTTCCACATGCCCGATCTCCCTTCATCCTTCCTGTATCATCTCCAAATATTTTACTTCACCAAGTTATCATTACATATTAAGTAATGACAATGCACATCACATTTTATTTTTGTTGCATATTTGTTTTTGCCACTAGACTGAGAGAGATGTATGAAGATAAAGCGTGCTTTCATTTGCCATCATTGGTCTCCAGCATTTAACATAGTGCCTGATAAATCATGGGTGCTTAATAAATATTTTCTGAATGTTGTTAAAAGGAAAGGATAGACTTAAAAGATATTTGCTCTGAACATTTCTGAGTTATATATTGGCAATAAATTATTAAGAGTTTGCATATAACTCTGGGGACACAGCTTTAGTAGTATTCTTGAAATTTGCTAATAGATTACAAGTGTTACTACACACAGGCACGCACACTCCATGTTAATGATGTGAGGTGATGGTTATGTTAATTAGATTGATCAGAATATCATTTTACAAAGTATACATCTATCAAGAAATCATGTGTACACTCTAAATATAAACAATTTTTGTCAATCATACCTTAATAAAGCTAGAAAAAAATATTCTAAGTTCTTCTTAATCAAACTGTAGTCAAGTCAGAATACAACTTAGTCTCTGTAATGATGTAGAGCATTCACATGACCCTAAGTGACTCTTGGGACACAGGCTCTTTGTGGTCACTTGTTAATGTACAAACTAGATTCTTTGGAGCTGAGCAGGGAGGCGCTCATCTGTAATCTAAGCTACTTAAGGAGCTGAGGTGGGAGGATCCCTTTAGCCCAGGAGTTTGAGGCTATGGTAGGCTATGATGTTGCCACTGCACTCCAGCCTGGTCAACAGAGTGAGACCCTGTCTCTAAATAAACAAACAATCAAAAACATGGACTCAGTTTCTCTTCTCTCTACTTTTATTTCCTGTGGCCCCATTGATTCAAATGATGTTTATCTCTTGCCTACACTTCTTCATTAGCTCTGTGATTGGTTCCCCACTGTCAGCCTTGTGCCCTCTGCAATCACCTTTCATTCACCAGCCACAGCAATCTTGCACAAATGTAAATCTAAATTTATTAGACTCCTGTTTAAGAATAACTTCTGCTGTTCTTTCTTATAGAATGCTGTTCTTTTCCCTCACACATTTCTTGCACATCCCTTTCAGAATGTGCACTCACATGCATATATGCATGCCTAAATTTTTATGTGTCTCCACATATAGACTGTAAGTTCTATAGGGGCAAAAATTTGCCTTTTTGACAACTGCATCCTCAGCAATCAACACATAGTAAGTGCTCAGTAAATACCATTGAATGAATACACTGGGCAAATTATTCTTAAGCTTCATTACCAACAAAGTTTCAGCACAATTAAAGTTCTCTGCAAACTTGGGTAAATAAAACAAATCTATATATTGAACCACATTAGTCGATAGTTCCAAGAAGTTCAAAGTGATAGTAAGGAGTTTCCCATTCCATCCTCACTCCCCCAGAGACCAATTCCCAAAATAGTACATTCAATAATAATGCTCAGCACCTAAAATTGGTAGCAGTGGGAGTTCTGGAAGGCCTCACTGTGGACTCTAGACTGACTGTCCTGGCTCCTTAGAGTAGGATAAACCTAGTAGAAAGTTTGGGTGCAAAATGTTTTTAGCACCAGTCCACATCAAGCGGTCAGTGTCTGTGGTCAAAAATTGAATGTTATTTCACATTGACTCATTCACTTTTGATCCCCTCACCAAGAAATTCTGTAGCAAAGTAGAGATAAATATACATACACATATCTGCGGTTAGCAATGGCTGATGAAAACTATTTGGCCTTGCCTTTCACAAAAGATCAACATCTGTACTTAAGAATACTGGTTAATTTTCCACTCAATTTTTTTATTGATCCAAGTAAGACCAATACTAACAATACATTTAGAAGGAAAGATTTTAAAGATTTTAATATGGTATTTGTTCACAATGGAATATTACTCAATTTTAAGAAATGACAGTAAGTTAGAACCTCTTGTATTATCCTGGATTAAGCTTCAGCCCATTATTCGAGGTGAGGTGACACAAGACCCGAAGAATGGGTTCCACTTGTACTCACCATCAAATTGGTATTGACTGATTAACACTATGGTGCTCAAACGGAGGGAGTGAACACTGGGGAATTGGGGAGTGGGGGGTAGACCCAAGGCTGAGCGACATGGGGGGGTCACTGTGGAGGGGTAGGATATGCTTGAAAAGTAGTCGGGGAGCGGAATTAGGGGTCACAATAGGGGAAAGGAATTCCTCAAAAATTGATTCATGTGATTAACTGTACACCTTGGTAAATTCACTGAAAATCATTTAATTATACACTCAAAATGGAGTTTGGTTGTATGTAGATACAGTTGGAGCACTATGTATGCACTCTAAGGACTACTTTGACAGAGTAGATTTTTAAATGTAACAAGATAAGTCAACTTGAGTGGTAATATATTTTGGGAAATCAGCTCACTATAAATTGTGACTGTA
>CAUYRT010073766.1:0-15946 GCA_963574885.1 Lepilemur ruficaudatus | reverse complement strand
GAGTAAGAACTTCAGGCGTGATTCTATTCATTTTCTTAATGAGTTTTTTAGTGTGTTTTTAATTTCCATGAATTTTAATGCACCTGGTCATGAGGCATTATTCCTTTAGTATATTGCTGAATTTAACTTGCTAATATTGCTTAAATATTTTTGCATTTATGTTCATGTTAGTCATATTTTAGGAGGGTAATATATTTTCCAGGTTTCATATCAGCTTCATGCTGGCTTCATAAATGGATTCAGAGTGCTTACCTCTCTCTTTTTTTGAAAAATATTGTGTAATATTAACATTATTTCTTCACTAAATAGTTGAAAGAATTTACCAGTGAAGAAATTTTGGCCTGGAATGACTGCAAGTGTGTGTTTGTGTGTGTGCAGTACATGCAATAAAGAAAAAAGTACCATAAAAATATGGTATAGAAGATGAAAAAATGGTGCACCTGTGTAGGACACTTATCATGAATATAGTTTGCATTCCATCACCAAGAGAATAAGTTTCTCTTGGTGAGTCATAAGTGGTGAGTGACTGTGAAGGCCTAGCACATTACTGTACACTACTGTAGACTTTATATGCATTGTACACTTAGGGTACACTGAGTTTATAAAAATGTTTCTTTCTTCAATAATAAATTATATTACTATAAATTTTTTACTTGGTAAACTTTTAATATGCTTTAACATTTGATTCTTCTGTAATAATAACACTTGGCTTAAAACACAGACACCTTGTGCAGTCATACAAAAATATTTTTATTTATATCCTTATTCTATAAGCTTTTAAATTTCTTATTTTTTTAAATTATCATTGTACATAATAGTTGTATATATTTTATAGGGTAGTTATGATGTTTTGATACAGGCATACAGCATGAATTAATCAACTCAAGGTAATAGGGAATTTTGTTTTTTAAGTTTTAAAACTTTTTTTAAAAACTAAAACACAAATACACACATTCGCCGAGGCCTATACGGGGTCAGAATCATAAATATCACTGTCTTCCATCTCCACATCTTGTCCCCCTGGAAGATCTTCCTGGGCAATAACACATGGAGCTGTCATCTCCTGTAACGATGGCTTATTCTGGAATACTTCCAGAGAGGCCTGCCTGAGGCTGTTTTACAGTTAACTTTTTTATAAGTAGGAGTGCACTCTAAAATAACAAGTATAGTAAATACATAAACCAGTAACACAGTGATTTACTATCACTATCAAATATTATGTACTCTACATAACCATATATGCTATTATTATACAACTGGCAGTGCCGTAGGTTTGTTTACACTAGAATCACCACAAACATGTGAGTAATGTGTCATTCCATGATGTTATCATGACTATGATGTCACTAGGTGATAGGAATTTTTCAGCTCCATTATTAATATAATCTTATAGGAACACCATCACATATGCAATCCGTCATTGATCAAAGTGTCGTTACGCAGCCCATAACTATATATTTTAACAGATTTAGGGATTTTAAGGTTTGCAACTCATTTGTTGTCATTACTTGCATGTTTTGACTTTAAAGAATTATTTTATTTCATATAAGTTGTCAAATTTGCCAGCATAAAGTTGTTAATCATGTACTGCTAGTATCTATTTAATATCTATAGACTGTGAAGTGAAATCACTTTTGTTATTCTAGATATTGGTAATTTGTATTTCTCTGTTTTTTCTTATTTTCTTATATGCTTATCAATTTTCCAAAACAACAAATGCTGGCGAAGATGTGGAGAGGCAGGGACACTCTTACACTGCTGATGAGACTGCAAATTAGTACGACCTCTGTGGAAAAGAATTTGGAGATGCCTCAAAGAGCTAAGAATAGAAATACCATTTGATCCAGCAATAGCATTATTGGGCATCTACCCAAAAGAGCATAAGACATTCTATGATAAAGACATCTAATAATCATTTAATTGCACACTTAAAATGGAGTAAAGTCATGATATATAAATTAAGAAGTATTCGTTATGATGCTTTAGCATATAATCTTCCAGAGATGTTTCAGTATATGTATAGATGTAATATAGAAGATAACAGTGTATATTCATAAAACTGGAATTATATACTTAGTTGGGAAATTACTTTTGTACTCAAAGACCCATGTACATCTTTTTATGACAATAAATATTTAGAAAAAAAATCTACACTCGAATGTTTACGGCAGCACAATTCAAAAGATGATTTTTGATATTCTCTGTTCTTTATAAAAAATATTTCCCATCTTCTACTTACGTTGATTTTAATTTGTTTCCTCATATTTTCATTAGAAAATTTCATTAATTTAATACTTTTATACTTTGTTACATAATTTTTACTATTCTTTTTTAATGTACACTTTAAATTTACATTTTGTGACATCATTATCTGCAACTCTTTGATAAATTATTACATAATTATGAAATATCCCTTTTATTTTTGGTTTTATTTTTTTGCTACACTTTAATTTGTTTGACACCAATATAAGAATGCCAGCTTTTATATGTATATATTTAATTTGGTGTATATGTTTCTATGCCTTTTTTTAAACCTCCTGTGTATTTATGTTTAAAATGTTTTCTTATAAACACCATTCAGTTGAGCTTTGTTTCTTATCCAGTCTGATAATCTCTGCATCTTAATTTTTAATGCAGTTATTGATATGTTTAAGATTAAGCCTCACATACTGTTCTTTGTTTTCTCTTTGATTTTTTCTTTCCTTTGTTCCTGCTTTTGTGCCTTCTTTTTAGTAAATTATGTACTTTTATATTCTGTTTATTTTTTGATATTTTATTATGCCTGTTTGCATTATTAATTTTCGTGGGTTACTTTAAAGATTATGATGTCTATTTTTATCTTATTACTGTCAATTCTGAAAAGCATATTCAGGTACTTTACAGTAATGTAGGAAGCCTGTAGTAATATGCTTTCCTTTACTCTCCATTTGTTTTGCTGGTCCAATACCACATATTTGACATCTGCTTATGGCATCAATTCCACAGTATATATACAATATTACTTTTATTTTAAATGGGCAATAGTCTGTTATGAAGATTTGAGTAAGTTTAATTTAAAATATTTTTTTAATATTTACCTTTTGTGTTTTCTTCATTCCTTCCTGAAGATTAGACTTCGCTATTGTATGCTTTAACATTTTCATCTTAAAATATCTTTTAAAGCATATCTTGAAGTTCAAGTCTGTTGGAAAAAAAATTCTCATATCTTTTGTCCATCAAAAAGTCTTTAATTTGCTTTCATTTGGGGAGCAGATTTTTCTGCTGGCCAGGGAATAATTCTGTGTTGCCAATATTCTTGTAGCTCCTTAACAATGTGTTTCCATTGTCCTCTGGCTCCGTTGATCTGATGAAATGTCCTTTTTCCTGTGGTGGAATTCTAAAATTTGCTCTTTATTCTTGTTTTTAAAGCAGTTACCTCATAATACAACTAAATGTGTTTTTTCCTATTTATATTTTTTGAGATTCAGTAGACTTTTTGTTTCTGGTGGTTAAAGTATTTCTTTCATTTTGGACATTCTAAATGCCATCTCTTTATAATTTTTCTTTCTCCTCCTTTAGAAATTTCAATTATACATCTGTTAGACCATTTGGTATTGTCTTACAGATCACTGTCTATTTTTAAATTCAGTTTGAATAATTTCTGTGGTCTTTTCTTCAAATTTATCAATAATTATCTCTGTTGTGGCCATGGTAAGCCTTTATCTCTGATATTACATTTCTCAGGTTTAGCATCTCCATTTGACTTTTTTTTTTATTTTCCACCTCTCTATTGAGAATCATTAAATGTGCATATATCTGTTGCCTTTTTCAAAAGATACTTTAATATATTTATAAGCCTGACAATATCAGCATCTGGGCTTTGTTTCTGTTTCTATTAAATGTTTCTCTCATTAGTTAAATTTCCTTCTTTTTTGTATTTCTTGTATATTTTTTGAAGATTTTGCCAAACTTTGTAAGAGAATAATAGAAACTGTATGAAATAATATTTATACCCTGAAATATATACTTTTCTAAAATTAGGCTTCTTATGTTAGGTGTCATTGAGTAAATTTTATCTGTAGAACTTGGGTATGCATTTGGTTCACTACTGTCTTCAGATTATTTTAGAGTGGAATCAGAACCTTCTCTTTATCAAAGTGTGAGATCTGATAACTAGAGATTTTTCTAGAGATTTGCCTATGGATTAAAATCCAAATGCCAGTTTTATAAACAGCAGGAGATATCACACTGCTTTAGAACCTGACTGTCAGCTTTTCTAAGCAGTTTGCTCTCCCCTCCTGGTCCTAACATTTCATTTCTCTCCTTTTCTCCAGCTCTCTCTTTCTCTGCTCTATTCTGTTTCCCTGCCCCTAATCTTGCAAAATGGAGGCTGTATATTCCATGAATGTCTAAATAGCTGTAAGAGTTGTCCCCTTAGTTTCTCAATTCTTTTTTTTGTTGTTGTTGTTCATTTATTTGATTGTTTGTTTGCCTGTTTCCCAGCTTTAGCAGGTCCTGCACACCTGTAAGTAAAAGTTGTATCTGTCAAAAATTGCAATTTGTAACTTCATATGGGAGATACAGAGGAAAAGATAGAGGTATAAGTCCACAGTATTACATAGTAGAGAATTAGGAAATATTGTGTAAATGAAGAAACAAGCAATAAAGACTTATGTATATTTAAAGTTCCAATGCTAAGTGAAAGAAGAAAAGAAATAATGCCCCTACCAAAATTTGAGAAATTTACTAAAAGAGGGATATGGGTATTACATGCATGAATAAATTTGTCATCTTTTATGGAGGAGACTCAGTTGATAGGGTCTACAGTTTATTAATGTAGAAATAAATGCATAATATTCAATGTTACAGAAGTAAACAGAGAGGAAAAATGACTAAAATTGTCACATTCATGAAAAGACACTGGTAATGAAATGATGTGGAGAAGAGCATAATTTTATTACATGAACACTGTATTACTTTCTTTATAAACAGTACATTCCTATGGTCATTCTAGTGCTTTTTTATTACAGATCATGAAAAACGAAAAGAAGTGGGGAAGGAGGGTATGGAATACAAAGCTAAGTAAAAAACATGTTCCCTTTCTCCTCTGAAAACAAACAACACCACAAAACAAAACAAACAAACAAAAAAAGTCTTTGAACGTGAATAGAGGATTACATTCACAGTTCTGCCTAGTGATAAGTCTGAAAATGTAATCCCTAGTGAAATTAGACCACAGAAATAGAAGATGATGCCTGTTCTGGCAATGAATGTGCACTATATCCTTAAGTTGAGAGAAACTACAGTTTTATTCTAAAAATTTTTTCTTGAGAACCTCAGGCTATATGATCAGAAAAGGAAAGAAATTGGATTGTGATTGAAGTCCGAAGCTGAATTATATCAGTGATTTTATACCTTTAATTTATTTGGGGCTTTTGTAGAAGAATAACAAGAATTCTGTGCAATGAAATATGTGTTTATATGCAATCATATGACTAGAATGTCCCTGAGAGAGGTGCTGCTTCTCTTCTGCAATGTCTAGCTCATGTCAAAAGCTATGAGTTCCGCTTGAGCTATCTATTTTAGACATGATATGAACTTAATTAGAATGCAAATATTAATGAATGGAAGTAAATATGAATGTGTGTATACAGATGGAATAGCTAATATTGATGGCCATACATATAAGAAATGAATATCAACAAAAAGGATAAACAGACATACTTTCATGAGAGAAAGAATAAGATATTTGGTAAATAAGTTATAGTCAAGGGGTGATGTATTTAAATCAATGCAAATTAAACTTTTATCTCTTCATATGGATATAATGCATAAATTGTGAACAGTAGTAGTACAAAGCTCATCTTTGGAGCTTACTTTACTCAAAAAAAATCTTTATCATCTTATCTTAGCATTAAAACAACAGAACCAACTAAACCAGGTCACTGAAAGTGAATGAGCCAGGATAATCAAATAGTTAATTTTCTTTTGTTCACTGCCTGAAGAAGGGAGCTTTTAAAATTTTTCCCTGATTCTATGAGTAATAGGGAAGACAATTAGGATGTGTGTTCTGAATACTATTAATATGCTGATGCTTTTTATAAGAAAGTTTTCAGTTATAGGGCATGAAGGTTATTAGCTAGAAATCATACTAATAAATTGTAAAAATGAGAGTTTGCATTAACTTGTGGTAATAAGAACTTATAGAGAATCAGTGAAATTCTGTAGTAAAGATGTTTATAATTATTTTGTTTAAACTATAGTTGAATATTTTTTTAAAAAAATGGGTAAATGGTACACAAAAACCTGGTGATATCATGGAATGACTAAGAGACCTTAATGTTTTATTTTTAATTATCATGGGTACATAATCGTTGTATATCTTCATAGGACACACGTGAGATTTTGATAAAGGCATACAATGTGAATTAATCAGATCAAGGTAATTGGGGTATCCATCACTTTAGGCATTTATCATTTCTTTGTGTTAGGAACATTCCAAGTACACTCTTTTAATTATTTTAAAATATGTCCTGATTGTTGATTCTAGGCACTTTGCTGTGCTATCAAATATTGTTCATTCTATTAATATCTAACTATCTATTTTGCACCCATTAACCATTCCCACTTTATCCCCTTAATCTACACATTTTAATGGCTTCAGTGACCTAATCACATAGGGTATATTCTCAGGAAAGTGCACCTATTGCTCTGCTAACAGGTCATGTGTTTTGGTATTCTATCATGCATAAATGCAAAAGCTTTTTTAGTGAATATTAATTTTGATAATTCAAACTCCTTAAAGCTATGAAATGCAAATTTCAGGTTCTTATAGTAAATTCTGTCTCCTAGGAAACATTTTGCAACCCTTTTTGAATATAAGCAAACTCTAATTACTTTGATTATCTTGAATAGCCATTTAAATATTGAACTTAACCTTAGAAATCCTGTAAGAGGTTTATATAATATCCATATCATGTTTTCATAACCTGAAGATAGGATGTGAGGCTGAGTCATACAATCTTTAACGGCTTACACAGCAGCAGAATCCAAGCGGTGTGCTCTCTCCAGCTGTCCTAAAAAATACCTGTGCGAGTCATAGCTGAAGACGTCGATATGCTTACTGTGAATTAATTTTCCTATCGCATTCTCTTCTTATGGAGCTCTATGTGGGAATGCAGGGTAGTGGTCGGTGTGCTGGAGGGAGTGGGAGGAGAAACACAAAAATGACAGTGGAAATAGGGAAGTGGAAGAGAGCAATGGATGAGGAGAGGATTGACTATGTGAAAGGTAAAGTACCAGGATCTGATACTGTGGTGGTTCAATTTTATAGACCCAGAAACATTATCTAATTTCATATTATTTCTTAATGTGGCGTTCTTCATAATCTAATCCACCTGTGGATAGTAAATCAATTTAGTTCATTCCATGAGATTTTGAAAATACAAAATGAAATATAAAATATTAATAGCCACCACATATCATAAAAATAAATACTGTGTAATTAAAATTTGTTTTATCTGTCGTCTATCTATCCCTATCCAGAAGTTAAACTAAACTCGATTTTCAGTTATTAATAGTACAAATCGTTATCATTTTCACTGAGTATTTTCAGGCAATATTGTTCATATTGAACTCACTCTAAATGTCAACGAGAGAGAAATTTTAGTCATTTTCTCTGGAAAATAACTACAGAAACATCAACATAAGACCTGGTGCTGAACATTAAAATATATGGTAAAGAATCACTGAAAATAAAATAAAAGGAGTTTTTAAAAAGGGGACATAACACTGTGAAAGGGATATGTGATTTGAAAATACAGATATGCTTATTTTTGTCATATATACATATCTAAATATTGAGATAGAGATTATTATAGTACATGTGAAAAAATTAACTCTACAGTAATTTGTGGTGATAATATTAATATCATCTTATTTTTCCAAGAATATTATATTATAAAGTGTGATTAAGTAACTGAATAATCAGAAATATTTTATTCTTAATTATCTCCTGTATCATTGACAATTCTGGGAAATTTTCTGTGGAAATCTGTGTGGAAGAAAGGAGATAAGGATTTATCGTAGAGGGCATTAAGTAAACCACATAGCTCTGAATTTGAAATAAGCTTAAAACTCTTGTTGTATTTCTCTCTATATAATGATATATGTGATGATATGACAGATATTGATATGTATTAGATACCATGAGGGGATATATTTTATATACATACATATACATACATTTATATTTATAAAACCAGATTTATTTACTGAAAAGTTGCAGAACCAATTAGTGATAGTGACAATGTGCACCTGTAGTGCCCAAATTGTGGCTGTGCAACATGATTTATTACCAAAATATTAATATATGATAAGGTCTTTTTGGAAAAAGTATTGACTCAAGTCTTTGGTGGAAAATATTCAAGATAAGCCTGAAACATCTGATATACCAGACAGAGATACCCAGTTATTAAATTCAACTAGGGTCATGTGAAAAGGACACAGCAGCCAACTTGAAGGATTTCCTACTGGGCAATGAATTGGCATTTTGTACTTCAATATGAGTAAGAACTACGATAGTACAGAGTAAAGCCAATTAAATCCATGAGCTCATAAGTGTTAATTGGTTACTTTCAGAGGTGAGAGAGAAATAATTCATTATACTGAAAATTAAGAAAACTCAGTGAAGAATTGAGCATTTTTTCTACCTTTTCTATATAACTACACCTTATAAGAGTACTATGTAAGAAGAAGCATATCACAAACGTCTTCCACCCAATAACTGAAAACAAAATATACAGTTAGAATATCACCATACTGTAACTATCCTCCCACAATGAATTGACAGGCATGGATAAGGCAATCGCTGTTCTGCAAAAATAGAAAAAACAGACATTATAAATGCTTCTTTAAAAACATGCAACTACTTAGAGTCTTGCAAAAGAGATTGAACCAGAGTTCCATCAAGTCTCTGTATCTAGTTGCCAAATACAGAGAACAGAGAAACATGTTTTTCTGCCTGTGAGGATGCAATTAGACAAATTCAGACTTCAGCTGTTACACACCATGATACCAAAGTACTGATGAGTTGGATTTATATTCCTCTTTTCAGTTCTATGATTTACTTGTTTTAGTTAATAATTTACTATAGCTTAACTACAGTGCTTGGTACTTGGTAGGTTAAGTTCTCCCTCTTATTTTCTTCAGAATTATCTTGATTCTTCTTTCCTCTCTTACATTCTTATGAATTTAGAATTAGCTTGTCAAGTTATTTGAAGACTGAGGTGGAATTTGGTTGGTCTTTTATTGACTTTTTATTTAAATTGTAGAGTACCATTCCATAAATTAATATTGTTTTTTTGTGCCTTCATTAATTTTGTTCAAAAGTGTAAGAAAAATGTTATAATCTTGTCACCTTTATTTAACTAGATTTAATTTTTGCTAGTTTGGTAGGATTTGAATGAAATAATTTTTAAATTCCATTTTCTAATTTATTGTTTGTTTTGTGTAGGGATTCTATTGACTTTTCACTACTACCACATAGCTACAATCTGGCTAAATTTTATTAATTAATTATATTAGTTTTCTATTCATTCTCTTTAGGTTTTACTTTGTCTTCTTTTCCAATCCTCCTGCCCCTCTCTTCCTTCCTTCCTTCCTTCCTTCCTTCCTTCCTTCCTTCCTTCCTTCCTTCCTTCCTTCCTTCCGTCACCTCTTTGTATTTTTTTATTTCTTTCCTTCCTTATTAAAATGTTAACATAACAAATTATATGAGATGACTATATGTTTGTGTGTGTGAGAGAGAGCAGTGACATTAGTCTTACTGAAGATTCATGGGAGTTTCATTTCGGTGCCAAACAGTATATAGCTTATAATTCATTACATAATTTTTTATTGATTTCCATTTCTCTTGATTGTCCTCTAATATAAACAAAAAAGCCTCTCTTATCTTCCCATTTTATATGGATCCTCACTATTCTTTCTTCTTTTCTGGATTTTCTAATATTAACAACTATTACAATATTGGAGTATTTCTTATTTGATTCAGTTGTGTTCATTTAAAAATATTAACAGTTCAGTTTGCTCATATTCTCTTTAAGCTTTTTATTACAAGGGAGAAAGGCTATAATATTTTTCTCTATTAAAAATGACTATTTTGTTACCAAGTTATAACAGCCCTTATTGATTAATTGATTTGATAATCAATCGATAATAAATAATCTTTTTAGTTTTTGGAAAATATCAGACAGTATTTATGTTTTTCTTGAAGTTTTGGTATAATTTGCCATTAAAATCATCTGAGTCTTTGTTTTATTCTTTTTTCTTTCTGTTTGTTGTGGATAGAGTTACCTTATCACAAGCATTTATTCACTCTTACCTGTTTCTTTTGCATTCCAAAGGAAAGAGTACAAATACAGAACCAAGTCCACAACCCACCGTTCTATTGTTACTCATGCCTTCTTCTTATACCATAGGTTGTTCACATGCATGTAAGTGATGGTGCTCACCTTTTCCTGCAAACACGTGATCTGTTCATCTTCTTTGCTCTAAACAACTGCTCCTTGGTAACTTCTCAAATCTGCATATGTGTGTGAATGTGCACAGCCCATTCATGGAAGAATGGGTATAGAAAAAAATTCTCATGACTTCCTAGGCTAGAGTGGGACAGGGATTTCTGGGGTTCCGGATCACTGACATTTATTTTAGAAGGAAGATCATGGACTCCAGGTGGTCATGTTCATTGTCCTTCCCCATTTCTTGCCTTATGAGGAGTGATGCAACTGGAGAAGGGCAATAATTAGGCTCTCAAAGGTGGAGTCTAAAATATGCAACTACTTGCTAGGGTCTAAGGGTGGCATTAGGTAGAATAAGAGGATTCTCTCAGTTATACTGTGAAGGAATAACAAGAAATGTAAATGGATGCACTGGTGTATGAAAGCCAAAGGGTGTTTTGAGGTAGATAAAATGGTTAAAAACATTAAATGCTGCAAGTAGATCTGAGAAAATTAGGAAATAAGACTATGCCTTGCCTTAAATAACATGAATTGCAAAAGCAATTTCAGGGACATGATTAGAGAACATTGTAATAGATTTTATTGCTCTTATTATAATTTCAGTATCTCTCAGCCACAGGGAGTGTTCCAATCCTCTTCGTGTTCAGTTGCATCTCAATTCAACCATGTAAATCAATGGGTCCTCTTCATGTTCTGTTGCATCTCAATTCAACCATGTAAATCAATGGGTCCTCTCCATGAGTCTTGGAATAAAGAATTCTCTACTTTTGAAGAGAACATCAGTATTTTCATTTGAGTTCAGATGCTGTAATTTGAATTATTTTATTACCATTATCTACTGAACATTAAGCTTAGCCCTTTTTTACTCAGTAAATGTTTACTGAATTAGTAGCACTGAATAAAGGAGTTTATGTATTGTCAAATTGTCTTACCATTGTTGAAGCAGTCATTTTTTCATCCTTAACCCTGAAAAAAATGTCTGGGTTTACATATTATCCTTCAGGCTAAGGCTTTGTTGAGCCAAATTATCTCAAATAGAGGCCTCCAGAAAGTCAAATTCTCAGCCTCCTGAAGAAACAAGCTTATTGAGATAATGGAAAACAATTTCAAAAACAACTACTTGAAGTAAATCCTACCCACTTCAGTGGCTGAAAATTGAGAAAGTAATCTAAGTTTACTTGTGGCTGTGGCATAAAAGAAACAAGTAGAATATATGAATGTAGCAAGTTTCTTTCTTGTCACGGTATTTCTAACAAGAAAAGACAACAGTGTTAACAGTGAGTGTTAACTGCCTGTTTCAATCATTTTGTTGCCTTTTGCCATTATTTCTCCAAAACTAAGCATAAAATGGTTAATTTCCACAATTCATGTTTTATATTCCTATTTTATCCAACATGAAATATATAATACTTTGTTCTTTTTTCCCTTCTTTTTACCATTTAGCACAAAATAACATATTACATAGTGATAAAAACAAACAAAAGATATTCTAACTTTTTTACTCTAATCCTCTCTTTTTAGCATGAGTCACAGTTGCCTAAAAAAAAATGTCTAATATTATAAAATTACTACAGTGAGCTTGGAGAAGTTAGAAAGAACTTTAAAGAACAATGGAGATTTTACACTTTCTTGCCCATCCCTAGAGACATTGGTTTTGGGATTTCAACAGTCTTTTGCCCTACTTCTGCAAAACTTTATTGCAGTAAGAAATGGCTTTGAATTGCATTGAACTTGAACTCCTTCTATCTGTCTGCTAAGAGAAAGGCCTTGAGCATGATTTTACCAATTGTTGAACAACTGACTATGCATCCACGTTGCAACCATGAATCTGAAACTTCTTTTAATACACTGAAATATTGTCAACTCTGGAAGTTCCAGTTCTAATTTCTTATTCTAATACCTCCTTTCCTTTAGAAATTTATATGCTCCCATTTCATTTTGCTCCACAAAGTCAGCAAATAAAAATCAATATTATTATTTGTTCAGTACACTCAGTTGCTCATAAACTGAAAAGTTAGTTTTATGTCTTAATAATATTGGGATTTCTTCACTGTAACTAGAAAAAGCATTTTATTGAAGTATTTTTTAAACTCAAATAAATGCTTATTCTCTGTATTTATAATGCTTTTAATTTGTAAGACCTAGGCTTCTCGAATACAATTTTCCTCTAAATAATAAAATAGACACCTAGCCTTAAAATTTTAGCATAGCTAATGAAAATGTGCACTTTTTCTAAAACAGCAAAGATACAATTTGTGTGTATATTTGGCAATCTAAGAATTTATAACAGATTTACTTACTAGTAAGTGTATTCCTCAGAAGTATTGTCCCTAGCAGCCCTGGGCTGTTTGTAATACTATCAAAATATAAATTCCTGAGATGCTAATTATTCACCTGAGTTGTTTTTTGAAGACACACAGTAGGTATTTTCAAATATATCATCAAGTTGATGCATTGATAAAAAAAAAAAAGCTTGATAATGTAATGTGGACAATCAATGAGGCCAGAAGAGAGAGGCATTGGTAACAGAGAATTATACGGTCCGAGAAAGGAGAGCAGAAGGGTCCTGAGAGATTAGAGTGGCCAGCACTACTGGAATATAATACTTCAATTGTTGAAAGAAAGCTTGTAATTTTCCAAGTGATATTATCACTAACAGATACACACACTGAGAAATCCTGAATAAAATAAGGTATAAAGTAAATAGACTTCAGTAACAAGAGACACTATTTTGAACGCAAGTTATATTTAGCAAGGTATATTTTGACGGTTTCAGTTCAGCTGAATTCAACAAATACTGACTATGGTCCATTGTATGGTAGCTATTTTGTCTCCATATAGAAGCAAAGAAATAGGAGCAGGGTTGTGGATATTTTTGGTACATATATGCTGAAATGTATGTAGGTAGGAGAAAACATGACTCTGGAATTCAGGATCTGTGAAAAGGATTGAGTGAAAGATTTATAGTGGTTGGTATTTCGATAGTACCTGAGGCTTCAGGATTAAATAATATCATTCTAGTCAGGTGTGCAGAGGAAAAAAAGACTAAACCTGGAGACTTTTATATAGCTTTATTTAAGAATACATTTGGCCTTTTCTTCCACCCCAATAAATCTGGAAAACAAAACTGCACACTTCAATAATTTACAAGAGTTAACTAAAGCAGAAATTTTCAAAGATGTGTGAGCTTGTGTGTGTTTGTGTGTGTGTGATCTCTATGAAGTAGGATGACTATGTGTCCAACAAAGAGAGAGAAAAAGAAAATCTTGTTCAGTGTTCCTTATATCCTCCCTAAACCTAGAAATACAGATGTTCTCCATTCTGTTCCATTGGTCTGTGTCTCTGTTTTTGTGCCAGTGAAATGCTGTTTTAGTTACTATAGCCTTGTACTATAGCATAAAGTCTGGTAAATTGATGTTTCCGAATTTGTTCTTTTTGCTTAAGATTCCTTTTGCTATATGGGGTTTTCCCTGATTCTATACATGGTGTAGAACTATTTTTTCTAGATCTCTGAAACATGATGTTGGTGTTTTAATAGGGATTGTATTGAATCTGTAGATCATTTTAGGTAGTACAGACATTTTAACAACGTTGATTCTGCCAACCCATGAGCATGATATTGTTTTCCATATGTTTACATCCTCTGTTATTTCCTTCCTCAGTGTTTTGGAAGATTAATAAAACGAAAAGTTGGTTTTTTGAAAAAATACACAAAATTGACATTCCTCTTGAATATTCACAAGAAGCAGAAAAGAAAGGACTTTAATAAGCTCAATCAGGAATGAAAACAGGAGAAATTACAACTCATACTACAGAAAGATGAAATATCATCTATGAATACTGTAAAAACTTCTATGCACATAAACTTGAGAGCGTGGAGGAAATGGACAGTTTCTTAGAAACACACATCCTTCTTAGGCTCAATCAGGAAAAAAGAGAATTCTCAAACAGATCAATATCAAGTGCCAAAATTGAAACAATTAAAAAACCTTTCTAAAAAGAAAAGTCCCAAAACAGATGGTTTCATACCCAAATTTTACAAAGAAGAACTGTTGCCTATCTTTCAGAAATTATTCCATAACGTTGAGAAGGAAGGAATCCTCCCCAATACGTTTATGACATTTTATGATGCCAACATCACCCTGATACAAAAACCAGAAAAGGATGCAACAAAAAAGAAAAAAGAGATAGTAAACAAATGAGGTGAGCACTATGAATCTCCCCAGTTTACTGCATGGAGAAATTTCCAGGCTGTGGTGAAGAGAGGGGGTAATATAGAAGAGCCCAGAAAATGTCATGTCTGAATAACTGAGATTTTTGTTTTGTTTTGTTTTTTATAAAGAGTCTTAATCACAAACAAATGCAGACAGGGTATGGAGACCTTTCTGTGAGACTTCTGTCAGCACTTCTGTAAGGAGGCAAATTCTCTGGAAGCATACCAGCATGGGGCAATGAGAAGGTCAGCAGATGAGAAGCCAAACTCAATAGAAGTGGAGGATCAAAACCAAGGCTTTCTAAGGGGTTCCTAAGTTTTCTGGTAAGGAGGGATGTGTAGTTCATACTAGAGCCACAGTGTGGCTTGGCTGGTAAATTATTTGCAGCTTGTTTTGTAGTATTTATGCTTCAGGACATAATAAACTGTACACAATTCATTTTAAAAAAGAAAACTGCAAACCAATATCCCTTATGAATATAGATGCAAAAATTCTCAACAAAAATCCTAGGAAACCGAATTCAGGTGCTTATCAAAAAATAGTCCATCACGACCAAGTGAGTTTCATCCCAGAGATTCAGGGATGGTTTAATATATGCAAATCTATAAATGTAATTCACCATATAAATAGAAGTAAAAACAAAGACCTAATGATACCCTCAATAGATGCAGAAAAAGCATTTGACAAAATTCAGCACACTTTTATGATAAGAACACTTAACAAAATAGGCATAGACAGGACTTACCTAAAAATGATAAAGGCTATATATGACAATGCCACAGCCAACATCATACTGAATGGGGAATAATTGAAAGCATTTCTGCTTAGTACTGGGACCAGACAAGGTTGCCTCTATCACCATTTCTATTCACCATAATGCTGGAAATCCTAGCCAGAGCAATCGACAAGAGAAGGAAATCAAGGGCATCCAAATGGGGTTAGAAGAAGTCAAACTATCACTCTTTGCTGATGATATGATATTATATGTAGAAAACCCCAAAGACCCTGCCATGAGGCTACTGGAATTGATAAACAAATTCAGCAAAGTCTCAGGTTACAAAATCAATGTACAGAAATCAGTAGCATTCCCATATGCCAACAAGTCAAACTGAGAAAGAAATAGAAGACTCAGTACCCTTCATAATAGCAACAAAGAAAATGAAATACCTAGGAATATATTTAACTAAGGAAGTGAAATACCTCCACAGGGAGAACTACAAAATACTGATTTTTTTT
>CAUYRT010073764.1:0-16715 GCA_963574885.1 Lepilemur ruficaudatus | reverse complement strand
TGTAAGATACATGTCCCCAGTTTTAGGAATAGTTCTAAAAGTCTGTCTTCATAAATCTTGCTACTAAATTCCCTTTTTATTTATTCATTTATTCCACAAATATTAATTGAATATTTATATATCTTAGGCAGTGATGGATTCCAAAATGTAGGAGCCTGAGATCATGTAACTTTGGAGGCTGTTTTATATAAAATACTATGAGACATTCTACAAAATGACAAATATTTGCCAAAACCCTATGAACTTGTTTGGGGCCCTTTCCAGAGTCTTGGAAGGGATTTGAGGGTTCAGGAAGGGGCCCTGAAGCTTAAAAACTTCATTATCTTCATAGGAAATCTGCCTCCTGTTTCAAGCACTATGACCAGTGCTGGAGATACAGAGATATAGAAGATACATTATTAGGACTACATTCAGGAAGCTTATAGTGTAGAGGGAAATATTTAAACAAACCTCATATCCAATCAACATTTTTTGTTATTCTACTCTGGGCGATCTTTTTACGTATTCAGCTTCTCCTATCTGATCTCCTTTCTCATTCTACACACTGTGGCTTCTGGTACCCAGCTCACTGCATTCAATTCCTTACTTTTCCCATCACATCACATATTATTCATGCCAACTTTAGCCTTTGTTAGAACCTAGCTTAGTCCAGTATCAGTGCTTTGTTTGTGGGTAGCTCATTCTACCAATGCTTATTGCAAACTCTTGAGAAACAGAACTGTGAGCATTCTCACTCCATGGCTGCTTATTTTTTTTTTTTGTAAGCAATAATTCCTCCTAAGTTATACCAGGTAAGTAGCCATATTTATGATCATAAATTAGAGTTTTTATGACTCCATTCTCAACCCTTCATGAAATCTGGATACAATCAGACTCCTCTAAAAAGATCTGAGCATCTTTAAGGGCACATAGCAAAAGCCCTCCCCAAACTAACCCCTTGACTACTGTGATAACTGCTCTCAGATTTTGGTTTGCTGTCATTAAGTCTACAGTTATGGCTATTGTCAAAGTTCACAGCGTTTCTACAAGGTGCAACCATAGCTGTGATGCCTAATGAAGTCTACACTGAGGCTGTAATGCTCAAGGTCAAGGAAGCTATGATCTGAACCAAAGAAAATGTCCAGAGTTTTGACAAAACCGCTGGAACATCTTCCAGGACCGCAGAGGTTGAGGCCCTGATGCACTAATTGCACGATTAGACAATGTCTCTCAGAAAGTTTGTATTGGAGGAAATAAGAAAACAAACATCATCATCACCACTTGATATTTTTGTTGTTTTTTTTTTTAATGTTATAAGAAAGTTTTCAAGCACACATAAAAGTTTAAAGAATTTTTAGTGAACATTATGTAACCACTACATTGATACTCCTGCTATTTTTACTGTTTTAATGTATTTGCTTAACCACATTTCTACCCATCTATCCATCCAAATTCTGGTTTTTTGATATATTTCAAAGTATACTTTTGCCTACATTCTTTTCAGCACACATAACACTAAAGCTAGAGTTAATGGGAGTATTTTTGGAAGTGGGGACTGTTAAAATAGCAATTTTCTCTTTTACTTCTTGTACTATAAAAATCTTGTTTTATGGTTATTGTTTTCTTTGATTTTTTTCTAAGAACGGTTTGTTGTACCTTTTTGTTCTGGATTTCTTCATTTACCTTCGAATTCAGATTGTTCTGCACAATTCCTTAAAAAACTTAGTGACCCTATTCATAGTCTTTACCATATTCTTTACCTGAACTTCTATTGTTATTATGAGTAGCTCTAATATTGATTAGCAACCAATTTACATGGATGTAACTGAGAACTTGTTATGACCTAGACACAATTTACTTGTGAGATTATTGGGAGGCAACACTCGATGGCATTTCTTCACTTCATTTTGGCTTATCTTGTCAAAGATTTTTGAATAACAAACAGCTTTAGCAACTCTGTCCCTTTGGGTTGGAAGACCGATCAGTTTCCTGCCTAGTGTAACATAGAGAATATCTTCCTGCCTGAAATATTCCATTGTGTTAAAGTTTTCTTCCTCTACACAGGGAAGATTTGCTTATATTCCAGGGTAACAAGAAAATGATTCCCCTGGGAGCAAAGGTAGGCCAAGGTTGCTAGAGCCGCCTTTTAGATTTGATGTGTCCTGAACACAGTGTACCTTAGCTGCGTGCTCAGCATCCACCTGTGCCTGCTTTAACATGTGAAAGCATCTCTCACACCACTCATACTTCACTAAATTACATTTCAGCATCTCATCCAACACCTGGTTTCTCTTTCCTTCATCTCATGCCTTTGGCTCGCAACTTAACTTATCCTATCGCCCTTATCTTAAAATTTCTCAAATACCTTGTTCAACTGCTGAAATAACCTATTCATACAAAAAGCTGATATCTCTACTCTTGCACTTACACTTTTGAATTCTGCTAGCAAAAAAGGGGAAGGTAGAGTGGGCATTTAAGAAATATGATGACTTTAGCTGGGTCATCAATCCTACCAGCAATTTTATATTATTTTGCTTTAGTGTTTGTTTGTTTGTTTGTTTGTTTAATCTTGCTCTAACTCCTTTTCTTTTGCACTCCTTATATAAGCTATAAAATCTATCAGTGTTTTCTCATGACTTTCAAGATAAAATCCAGACTTCTTAGAATGGTCAACTTTCTACATGGTCTGGTTCCAGACTGGAATGCAAGTCTAATCATACTTCACCAATACAAATGACTTGCAGTTCCCCAAGTAAGGGGTGATCTGTCATGTCTGATGTTTTGCAAATGTTTTCCTTCTCTATGGATTGCATACCTCTTTCCACGCAGTGGAGGTGTATTAATGCTTCCAAACTTGGTTCAAACATCAACAACTCTTAGCATGGCTTTGAGGACAGATCTACCTTGATTCAATTCCTTACTTAGCTCAGACAAGCTATTTAACATCTACAAATTGTGTATTCCTATAGAATGTATATAATTATGCCTTTTAAGTTTGTTGTACTAGAGAAATAGTAGTTAAGCTCTACAGGTAATGGATATGTTACCCACAATGTCACTATATAGTTTACATTTAGCCTTGTGTCAATCAGGTCATAAGAAAGTTTTCCTTTGCCTTACTACTTAGTAAATTTTTCATAATAGTCCACATAGGTAAACAGCTGGCTTATAAATGCTGTATTTCTATGCACAATAACTTTTAAAGTAAAAATAAAAGATTTATTGTTCAACTCAATATTCATAAAGTAGATACCATATGATAAATTCATTTTGAAATTTAGTGTCTTAAAATTTTGTATCTCTTAAAAATTGGTACACTTTCCTCCATCACACAAAATGAATTATGTAACTTTGGAATGTTGAAAAGCTCAGATTTTAGAACTAAAGTTAGTGTATAAAAATGATAACTACATTCCTTTCACAGATGCCTTTTTTAACATTGCTTTGATTTTTCTCTATGTATTTTAATAACCCTTTACTTTAATACTCAATATTTTTAGAAATATGTAGACATTTATGGGAAATAAACAACAGGAAATAACTAATTCTGTTTTGAAAGTATAGTGTATACTTTCAAGCAATTTATTATTCAAAATGTTCAAAATCATCTTAGATTAAAATGAGCAGAATAAAAACACTGAACTTGATAATGACATTTCAAAAACTAAAGGCTGACTTTGATGAAAGCATTTATGATTTAAAATTCTCCTGATAGTAACAAAATGTTACCCTGTTTAAAATATGCTTCCAAATACATTTCATTTGAGCCTTAAAACACCTCCATTGAGAGAAGTAATAATAAGATCCCACCCAATGACTCCTTTCATAGATTTTACCAGAATCTTTAAAATCCCAAGGTGTTTTATAATATGAGCACTGTCCATTTGAGTAAATATAAAGTATTAGTTAATTTATTGGTGTTTGGATTGGCTGTAAATTCTTATTAATTTACCTGCTTAAGAACGTTTGGAAAGTTGCTTCACCTCTAATTGCCTCAGCTTATCCATCTGTGAAATGGAGATGATAAAACATCTATGGAATAGTGCTACCATAATAATGAAATAAGATAGCACAGCTTAAAAAAGAACTTATAAGAGTGTCTGGCTTTTAAAATTTGTCAATATCATTAGCTATTTTTATTGTAGGTTCTGAAATTTAAAAAAAAAAAGAACTGTCCCCAATTATCAATGTCTGCCAGGGGTATAGAGAGAAAAAGTAGTTATTGTATGTAGTCTAGAATAATGCTGGAAGCAGAAAGGCTGTTTGGGAGGATGTAATGTCAGTGTTGAATAGTATAGAAATTATTACAAAGCATTTACTTTGGGGAGAACAAGTTATAAATATATGTGATTTTTATTGAGCAATAAAATAATGACAACTTTCTGAGCCATTCAAAAAAATCTCCACAAGTTTACATTTAAAGATTCTTTTGAAGAAATGTCCATTTCTTTGAGAGTTCACAAAAACCAAGAAGGTGCTGTGAATATCAAGAATCCAGAATTTTGTTGTTGTTGTTGTTGTTGTGTTTTCTTTTTTCTTTTTTTTTTTTTTTTTGCTGTTTTTGTTAGCACTTTTAGCTTAGGATGCCTTGAATTAAAATAAGATCTGAAATAAGAATTGGAATAAAATTAAAGATGATATAAAAATACATGAGATTAGTGAAAACTCTGGCACAATAGAAGGAAAATAGTACAGAAACAACATGACCCTTGAAAGACTTACATCAATTCAAAAATATTGTTTATCTAAATAAATCTCTGGTGTGGTCCATTGACTGACTTTCTGATATCACAAGTATGAGATGCAGTAAGATATGATACATGCAGCACAGATGCCAAGGAAAAAGAGAATTTAACATTAATTCATTATTTTTGCCAAGAAGATATAATTGAAATACAGGGATAGTGCTTTAAGTATTATAGTTAAAAGTGAAATAGAAAATAGTTGAATTGGAAGTTTAAGCTATTCTGAACTAACAATGTATAATTAGCCCCCAAATTCAAGTTTGTAATATAAATTTTATTCTTCAGATTTTGAGATTGTAATGTATTACTTTATGTAATGGCAATTATGCTTAAATTAAAAACCATTTGGTTGATCCTCTATTCAGTCCTTGATTCCCAGAATTACTACAACCAAACCCTCTAGTAGGAGGCTTGCTAGTGAAGTAGGAAGAGACCTGATCCACAGTTTATATCCTGTTTCAAACTCTTTAAATAATGTACCCTTAGACAAATTTCCATAATCTGTCAGAGCTTCTGTGTTCCAATTTGTATAATGGGGATTATAGTCCATACCCCCAAAGACCTACTATAATTGAAGCATTGTGTAGAATAAGAGCTCAACAAATGTTTTAGAGATATGCGTTACACAGTTGAGCCATTTTTGTGCAATGGAAAGAGGAAATCATAGAGTCCATTAAACCTTGTTTTGCTCCATGCTCTTTCTGTGCCCTCAGGAATACTAATGAATGCTCCTAAACCTCAGGTCCCTCATTTGTAAAAATGGAGTTATTCATACTTACATCAAAAATGTGCTGTGGCTATTAAACAAGGTGATGTGTGTAAACTGCCTAACACTGCTCTTGACATAGACAGTGGGCTCTCAATACATGATCACTCTTCTTGTTACGAAATTACCCTGTAGCATCTCTTCAACAAGCTAGCTCATGTGTGGTTTTAAAAGTGAATTTAAATAAATATTTAATCATTTAGTTTCTGTATTAAAAAATTATAGGTATGAATGAAATGTTATATACCAGAGTATAAAATTTCAGGAGTGTTAACTTGTTTTCTAGTTCAGAGCATCATTTTTTTCCCAAGGTGTAGGATAAGGGGAGATTTGTTATTGTGTTCCTAGGATGGGACCTCCCTTAGCCTGTAGACAGGATAAACAAGTGTTTGTGATACTCTGAGTAGTAATAATAACAATAATAATGGCAATCTAAAAATACCGGAGCACTAAAGATATAAAAGGAGTTGTTCTAAGCATTTTACATGTATTATCCAATGTAGTATTCTCAATAGTCTTAGAATACTTACTCTTATTACCCTCATTTTAAAGATGAGTGCATTACAGGCAGAAAGGTAAGTAACTTGCCTAAGTTCACACTGTAAGGCAAGTTACTGACCCTAGTGTAAAAGATGGTGATTAGTAGGAGAACAGGATGGCAGAAATCTAAAGAAAAGACTAAAAAAGAAAAGTTAGAATAGCAGTCTCGTAAACAACATTTTTTTTTTATGCTGGCTTTCAAAAGAAAGCTCAGAGTGTTTTTGTCTGTTTTTGTAATAACCACTATCACTATCACCACTTACTCATCTTCAATTTTCTTTTCTTCAGGCTCCAATTGGGATTGGGTAATCATGTCTCCATTGAAGAAGTTGTTATCACACACTGAGGTCCTCAAATTGGCAAACTCAGTGACCAGTTCTCAAATAGCCTCTGAAGTCTCAGCAGCACTGGCCTGGTGGATGACCATATGGACTTCCTCCTGTGTGAATACTTTCCACTCTTGATTTTCTTTTTAACTGGTCATTTGCCCGTCTCCTTTGCTGGTTCTTCCTCCTCTTTGTACCACTGAAACTTAAACTATTCCAAAACTTTCCCATCTTCTACACTAGGCTCAAGCAACATCAATAAATCACAAGATGCTAAATATTCCTTCTATGATAATAATTCTAAAATACAGATCCCATGATCAAGTTCTTACTGCCTTGTAGCACACCAGCTTTCATCCTCTGTCATCTGTATTTCAGATAATGGCACTGCAGTCTACCCACTTGTTTAGATCAAACTCCTAGAAATCATGCTTCATTCTGCTTTTTTCTTCACATTTACCTTCAAGGCTAGTCACTACTACCTTTAAACTGTAATGTACATCTAACCATTTCTTAGTATCTCCATGGCTATACTCAAGTGCAGAGGTCTGGCTACTGCTTTCGCTGGTTCCTCTATTTTCCCTCCACAGTCCCTTCTCCAAATTGCAGCCAGAGTCAACTTCTCAGATCTGCTGTTAGATCACATTGCAATAGAACAAAATTAAAACTCCTTACCTGGTTTGTAAGTAAGGAAACCAGATTGCCTGGTTTAGTTCTTATTTACATGGATTGTCCTAAATGGCTCTCGCCTTTTATTCTCAGTGCCTTTTTATGTCTTGTTAATAGTGTCCCTTTTACTCTAAAAATCTGTTAGGGGGTCTGGTAAAACTAAGATGCACACTAAAGAGAAGTAATAAAATGATCCTGCTATTTAACATACGCTTTTAGAGATGAATAGAGAAATAACATGGGAGATGTTTATATCACAGCTGTAATGAAGCCCTGCCATAATAATTGAACTGGCAGTTCAGCTGAGGCTCACAACTATTCATTAGAGATGAGGGCCTGTGAGTTGATTAAAAAGAGATTTCAAGGAAATCTCTAAGTGATTCTTATCTAGTTTCAAAAAGGAGATGAAAAGCATAAAATGGGTGTGGTAGACAGAATAAAGGCCCCAACAAAGATATTCTCATCCTAATCCCTGGAATTTGTGAATGCTTCATAGATGTTATTAAGCTAAGGACTTTGAGATGAGGAAATTAGCCTGAACCATTCAAGTGGGCCCAATGTATTTAGGTTGGTGCAAAAGTAATTGAGGTTTTAGCACTGTTGAAATTTGCCATTTGATTTTGGAATACATTCTTAAATAAATGTGGTTATGTTATACATCATTTTAATGCACATATCTCACTTTATTTTTTTGCTAATGAGTTATTACTTGACGTTTATTTTATATTTATTTGAGACCATGGAAATGATATTAGATAAAAAACAAATTCCAGCGATTTTCTTATTCGAGTTCAAAATGGGTCCTTAAGCATCAGAGACAACTCACAACATCAACAATGCATTTGGCCCAGCAATTTCTAACAAATGAACAGTGCAGTGGTGGTTCAAGAAGTTTTGCAAAGGAGAGGAGAGCCTTGAAGATGAGGAGCCAGTGGCCGGCCATCGGAAGTTGACGACCAATTGAGAGCAATCATTGAAGTTGATCCTCTTATGATTACATGAGAAGTTGACGAACTCAACGTGACCACTGTTCAGTTGTTTGGCATTTGAAGCAAATTGGAAAGGTGAAAAAGCTTGATAAGTGGGTGCCTCATGAGCTGACTAAAAATCAAAAAGTCCTTGTTTTGAAGTGTCATCTCCTCTTCTTGTACACAATAATGAACCATTTCTCAATTGGATTGTGACGTGCAACAAAAAGTGGATTGTATATGGCAACCAGTGACAACCAGCTCAGTGGATGGACCAAGAAGGAGCTTCAAAGCACTTCCCCAAACCAAACGTGCACCAGAAAAAGGTCATGGTCACCATTTGGTGGTCTGCTGCTGGTCTGATCCACTACAGCTTTCTGAATCCCAGCAAAACCGTTACATCTGAGAAGTATGCTCAGCAAATCGATGTGACGCACCAAAAACTGCAATGCCAAAGAGCCCAGTTCTTCTCCATGATAACACCTGACCTCACGTTACACAACCAAGGCTTCAAAGGCTGAATAAATAGAGCTACAACGTTTTGCCTCATCCACCATGTTCACCTGACCTCTCATCAACTGACTACCACTTCTTCAAGCATCTCGACAACTTTTTGCAGGGAAAACACTTCCACAACCAACAGGATGTAGAAAATGCTTTCCAAGAATTCTTAGAGTCTCAAAGCATGGATTTTTATGCTACAGGAATAAACAAACATTTCTCATTGACAAGAATGTGTTTATTGTAATGGTTCCTATTTTGATTAATAAAGATATGTTTGAGCCTAGTTATAATGATTTAAAATTCACGGTCCAAAACTGCAATTACTTTTGCACCAAGCTAATAATCACACGGTCCCCTAAAATGTAGAGAAATTTTCCTAGCTACAGTCAGTCAGAGGGAGATGTGACTGCAGAGAATGTTCAGAAAGAAGCAACGTTGCTGACTTTGAAGATGTAGGAAGGCGGCCACTAGCCAAGAAGTGGGCATGGCCTCGAGAATCTGGAAAAGCAAGGACATATTCTCTACCTCCAGAAAGGAACACAGCCCTGATAATGAGACTTTAGCTCAGGGAGATCCACGTCAGACTTCTACAGAACTGTAAAATAATAAATTTGTTTTGTTCCAAACCACTAAATTCATATAATTTGTTACATAACAATAGAAACCTAATAAAATGAAGGAAGTGGCAAGGTTGTAATTTTTCCTTTTCTCAGTCACTGCTAAGATTATGAGCACAATTAATTTAAGGTCCTTGAGGCCAGTGACAGTTCCCATCACAGTTTTATTGCTAGACCCTAGAATACAGCCCTGGACATAGATGAATGTGTCTGAGGTTTAGATGTCTGTACTCCATCCCTGAGGAAGACTCCATTGATAGCCTCTTATATGAAAACATCACTGACAACTCATTTAGAGATCTGGAACTCACTTGGAAGGTCGGGCTGTGCCAGGACAGAGACTTAACCACAGTGCTTGCTACCCATGCTGTCTGTGAGTGATGCTGCCAGGTACTCAGGACCTCTGCCCACCTAGGCATTGGGTTTATAGAATCCTGCCTTCCGTTCTCCTGAGCTCAGAGGCTTTGAGTCTCCACATCAAACCCCTCATCCACTCCATTGAGTTGAGTTCCCATAATATCCTAGAATAATTACAAACCCTCTGAGGCCTACTGTACGATCATAAAAAAAATAAGTTTATCTACCTATTTTGGGGATCACACTGTGGCATTTTAAAATGCCTTGAAGTGGAAAAAAAGAGAGAAGACACTCCTGATATGAATGGATAAATGGTTACATGAGACAATATCAAGAAAAGACAAGCAATGACATGAATCACATTTCTTCTATCTTCTCATGGATATTTTTAAGTCATTCCAAGTAAGAATACATATTATATGTGTACCTGCCACTCTCATGAAGTCTTACTCATCCTTCAGTGCTGCTTCAGACCTCTTGAATTATAGAATGTAGATTTTTTTGCTTGAACTATTGTTAATAATATTCACTGGAATTTGATTTCTCAATGTAAACATTTTCTCCAGGTTTCACAGACATTTTACATAATAAGAAAATCCATGAATGAGATTTCTAAATTTAATTTCTTCCATTAGTTGATTTTACAGAGTGTCCAGAAATATACAAAGATGCTCAATTTATTTTTTAATGAGGAGCAGGGATTAGTGCTCTCTCGCCAGTCACATCCCCACAACTTACAAAAACCCACTTTTTGTCAGTGTGCAATGCCTACGTCAGTCCTATCTTTCCTTTCTTTTTAACTGACAAATAAAAATTATACTTATTTATGGCATACAACTTTTGTGAATTATCTATTAGTTAACTTTATGCAACGATGCTTTTCTTGGTAAATCTTCCACCTTCTATATATCACTTTCTCTCTCCTCACATGAAAATTCAACACTTCTTGAAACAATTTCAATGTTTGATAAATACGTTTAAATCAAATTCTTGCTAACACACGTTCTAGAGGGTATTTGGTGTAGGAGGTTATTAATGAAAAATCAATATAACAAATATTAAGCCATTAAATTGCGAACAAACTACTTAAATCTCATTCTTCTGATTGTTTTGCCCAGTGCCCTAGAAGATGAAGAGTGAGGGGTCTTCTGTGTTTAGTTTTCTCACTGGTTTCTGCTGCCTGTGCAATTGGCAGCAGAACCCACACTGACTAGTTAATGTGAATGAAAAGAGGCAGCACCCAAGAGCCTGTTAGAAAAGCAGCAAATCTGGCTCCACCTGGACACACTGAACCAGAATCTGTATTTGAATATGATCATCAGGTGATGTACACAAATGTTAAATTTTGGGGAATGCTGCTTTAAAATACAATTCTCTCAAACTGGTACTAATACGACTAATTCTCTGGAAACATGGAGACTACCATAGTTCTCAGCCCTGGTATTGTCAGTCGCCCCACAGTAGGTAAACATTTCCAGGAAACAACTTATCTTCTGCCTACTCTCATCTCTCCATGATTTTACCCTTCTTTTCCTCTGGACCACCGATCCCTGCTCCTGGATTCCCAGTATTTTCCAGCGGGCCATGGTCAGAATAGCAATGGTAATTTAATAATAAGACAGTGATGATGATGATGATGGGGTGTTTCTTCCAGCATCTGTGACATAAAAGACACCCTCCAATTCTGCAAACAAAGATACAACTTCTTTCAGCATTTTCAAGATACTGCTGCTCATTCTACCCTACTTGGTATACCTCAGGATTTTGAAAATTTGCTTATCTACTTCTTGCTTGTAAGTTACTGTGTTTAGAAAACAGTTTTTTCATTCTCACAGAAAAGGTCCTCATCTTTTGATACTTATGGCATAAGGCTATTCAGTCATCTCTGCTCCGCATCATCACTGTTATAATCTTCCTTCCCTGTCTCTGTTTCCTATTCTTCTAAGGCTTTAAAACTCAACCTCCATCTTCACTGACAAACACATGATCAACAGCAACATTGTTTGATCTCATTTACAATGACTTTTATCTCCACACTTTTTAATTTCTCTTTTACAAAACTGGACCTTGGCATTATCCAAATTTATTAGACCTCTGCAAACAGTATTATTTCTAAAGAGAAGCTTCTATTGTGTTAGAAAAATTTCTCTGCCAATTCTGCTCACTTTTCAAAGTTCATCATTTTCTTACAAAACTCTTTAACTCTCATAATCCTCCCTCTCTATGATACATGCCTTGTGCAATCCCATTTCAGCTTGATTCATGCTTTGCCTTCTCAGCAACTATATCTAAACACCTGAATATTCCATCAGAAGGCCTGTTTTTACTTTCTACTGCTTGTTTTCACTTACAGCTCATTACCACGGACTCCAAAGGGTCACTCAACTGCTCTAAAATTTTATACATTTTTCCACTTTGCAAGTAAACAGTTTAATAGCTTCTTTTTTTTGTTGTTCAGTAGTCTTATTCCTCCTCTTCACCTCACTCTCAGCTGATGACCTTACCCAGATAACAATGAGACAATAAATGTCTTCAGAAAAGAATGGTATTATCATCCTAACCCAAACTGTGTTAACAATAACTGAGAGTTACTAACTATTGACTGTGTGCCTGGCATTTTATATATCATCTCATATTAACCTTATAGCAAACCTCTAAGGTAGTTTCTGTTGTTATTGCAGATGAAGAACAGGGAAGCTAAATAATTAGCCCAGGTTATAATAGAACCTGGAGTCAAACACAGAAGATCTGACTCTACGGCCCATTCCTCAATCACTGAAATTATACTGCTTCCAGACTATAAACAGCCTTGATTTTTTGATGTAATCTGCAAAGTAGCTGCTATGTGCTAGACTGTGTTTTATGATATTGTGGATAATAATAATTATATGAGAAAATATCTACCAGTAAATAGTAATTATTATCAACATGTTTTTGTTGTTCAAAGGGTACAGGATTCTGTCAGGAGATTAGTGTTCTAGTCTTTGTTCCAAATTTGATTAACTCTTTTGTCTTCAGTGATTCCTTTATTGCCACTGGGCCTTAGTGGTACCATCTATTTATTTATTTATTTATTGTTAATGAAGAAGCTTGAATAAGCACTAAAGACCCTCCTAGCTTTGACATATTGAGATTTTTAATATTATGCATCATTTTTTTCTAGTTATATGGTGAATTAAAGATAACCAGACCTGAATACAGTGGTTCACACCTGTAATCCCAGTGACATGGGAGGCTGAGGCAGGTGGATTGCTTGAGGCTAGGAATTTGAGACCAGCCTGGGCAACACAGTGAGACACTATCCCTCAAAAACTGAAAAAAAGAAGAAATAGCTGGGTGTGATGGCACATGCCTGTAGTCCTAGGTATTCAGGAGGCTGAAGCAGGAGAATCACTTGAGCTTAGGAGATTGAGGCTGCAGTGAGCTATGATTGAGCCACTATACTCCAACCTGGGCTACAGAGTGAGATCTTGTGTCAAAAAAACAAAACCAAAAACCTGATTTGGGAAAAGACTTAAGACTCATTCATTCTAAAAACTTCAAGTTTAAATTTTCTTGTGAGTCTTTTAGGAAAGTTCAATGAACAAAGCTTCAGGTAAAGGAGGTTGCTTTTTGGTGGGAGTGGTAGTGTAGCAGACATTGCGGGCATGACTTCCAGGAACCCTTGGTAATCTGATTGGAGTTTCCTCCTACTAATTTATCCCACCTGGTGGCAGCCTCCCTCCAGCTCAGACATACAGGCTTCGACTATAGATGACCTTTAGAACTGTTACTAAAAGTACCAGAGCAGCAAACCTCAATTCTGCCACCACCATTTTGCGGTCTTCAAAGCATTTCATTTCGCAATTCCATTTTGTTTCTCTTTCCACAAGTTAGCTAAGGCATCTGGCAGCTGCGATGCAGAGTCAGCAGACACAGTTCTGTTTTCCCTTTAGTGCCTGGCAAAGCCTCAAATTCAAATGAGTTCTCAACCCCATCTGTGCCTTTGGAAGTTTTCCCAAACAAAAGGAGGCTGCTAAAAATATAAGAGTCTTAAAACTGCATGAAATTCTACACCAAGAGAATCTATACCAAATAATATTTTTGACTATTAGCATACATCTATAAAAATTAGCCATTGGCAATAAGCTGAAATACTAGTTGGTTAAGGATAATGGATCATTTTAATTTTTTCATTTTGATTATGTATATTTAAAAATTTATCTCTAATGAATGTCTTTTGTTAACAGAAAGTTCTAAGTGAGAAAATGATATCAGTTTATAGATAAATTAAATATATTAACTATTAGATGATAAAAACAATTTTGAGTGAATTCTTTCCTTTTTTTTACAGGTTTACTGCAATTTTTTTTTTTTTTTATTTCAGAATATTACAGGGGTACAAACATTTTGGTTTATAAATTGCCCTTGTACCATTTGAGTCAAAGTCAGAAGTGTGCCCATCCCCCAGGTAGCTGCAATGCACCCATTAGGTGTGAATTTACGGATTCCCTCGTCCCCACTCCCACCTGCTTGATTTCTGATGACTGTTATTTCCATATGTGCACATAGTGTTGATTGATTAGTTTCAATTTGACGGTGAGTACACGTGGTGTTTGTTTCTCTATTCTTGTGATACTTCACTTAGAAAAATGGTCTCCAGTTCCATCCAGGTTGATACAAGAGGTATTAGTTCACCATTTTTTTTAATGGCTGAATAGTACTCCATGGTATACATATACCAAATTTTACTAATCCACTCATATAATGATAGGCACTTGGGTTGTTGCCATATCTTTGCAGTTGTGAATTGTGCTGCTATAAACATTCAAGTGCAAGTGTCTTTTTTATAGACTGTCTTTTTTTCCTTTGGGTAAATACCCAGTAGTAGGACTGCTGGATGAAATGGTAGTTCTACTTTTAATTCTTTGAGGTATCTCCATACTCCTTGCCATAGAGTTTGTACTAGTTTGCAGTCCCACCAATAGTGTATAAGTGTTTCTATCTCTCCATATCCACACTAACATTTGTTGTTTTGGGAATTTTTGATAAAAGCCATTCTTACTGAATTTAAGCCATATCTCATTGTGGTTTTAATCTGCATTTCCCTGATGATTAGAGATGTTGAGTATTTTTTCATATGTTTGTTGGCCATTATGCTATTGTTTTTTGAAAAGTTTCTGTTGATGTCTTTTGCCCACTTTTTAATGGGGTTGTTTGATTTTTTGCTTGCTGATTTGCTTGAGCTTTAAAATAGATTCTATTAATAGTTATCAGCCCTTTATCAGATATATAGCACGCAAATATTTTCTCCCATTCTGTGGGTTGTCTATTTGCTCTAATGATTGTTTCCTTGGCAGTGTAGAAGCTTTTTAATTTGGTCAGGTTCCATTTATCTATTTTTGTTGTTGTTGTGATTGCTTTTGGGGTCTTCTTCATAAATTCTTTGCCTAGGCTGATGTCTATGAGTTTTTCCAACATTGTTTTCCAGAATCTTTATGGTTTCGTGCCTTTGGTTTAAGTTTGTTATTCATTGTGAGTTGGTTTTTGTGAGTGGTGAGAGGTGTGGTTCTTTTTTTTCTGTTTATTCTTTTTATTCTGTTTGTGAAAGTATAAAGACCTCTGTATTAGTTTGCTAGAACTGCCATAACAAAGCATCACAGATTGGGTCATTTAAGCAATAGCAATTTATTTTCTCACAGGTCTGGAAGCTAGAAGTCCAAGATTAAGGTGTATTAAAGGGTTGGTTTCTTCTGAAGGCCTCTCTCCTTAGCCACTAGATGATCATCTGCTCTCTGTGTCTTCACATGATTTCTTCATATATGTCTATATCCTAATCTCTTCTTCTTATAAAGACATCAGTCACATTGGATAAGGGCCCACCCCTATGACCTAATTTTACCTTAATTACTTCTTTGAAGTCCCTATTTCCAAATACAGTCACATTCTGAGGTACTAGGGGTTAGAATTTCAACATATGAATTTTAGAAGGGACACAATTCAGTCCATAACATCCTCCATCATAGAAATATCTAACTTAAATAACACAAGACATTAAAAATTGATACCAGTGATAAAACATTAATAGAAGTTTGAGAGTATCTTATGTCTTCTCTTCAAATGCTTCATTTCTGGAATAGAGAATATTTTCAGAGCAAACCCTGTAAGACTTTTCCAAATACTCCAGAAAGAGCCATGGAAGGGGCTGATGCTAATTACACAGATGTATGATTGTTGTGTAACAACATCATTCTGTCATCATATTTTCCAATGGTGTTTTGCATTTGTGACTCAAAAATTTCTCCCTTTTCATATTTCATGAGATGCATGCAACATTTTAGCTAAATTTTTAGAGTCCAATTGATGTGACATAAACCCCTAAGCTGTTGCATCTAAAAATGCCTTTTGTTTTGTTTTCTCCCTCATTTTTAGTGATGAATGGTTCACTCAGGCTTAAGAACAATGGAGTAGTATAATGATGGCCTCAGAGATTTGGAACAATAAACCAAATGGAAGAAATTCCATCTTGTGTCCCATTATCTCTGATAAGATTAATAAGTTATATGCACAGTATTAGGGCCAGGCAGAGGATGGCTTCTTTCTCCACAGAGTCCCTGATGCTGGTGGTGACTGGCCAGAAAGGAAACTTTGAATGAGCTTTGCTCTTTCGTCTGTGGTTTTTACTCAAACCTTTTTTCTCAAGTTGCAGACTCACAGAGGTCTAGCCCTGCTTCCTGCCTGCCACCATCCTTTCACTCTTCCACTCTTCCTGCCCCCTTCTCAGCCTACCTGTTGAATACTCTCTATCCAACAAGAACTGGCCAAGAACTCAGTTTACTTCTCTAGAATTCTTTCCTTGACTGGACCTTCGATACTACTGCCTTTTCTATTAATAGATGTTTGTAGATTTGTCTAGAATGAAATTCCAAGAAGGCAGAGAACTTTTCTTTTATCTTAGTAATGCTCAGTAAGTAAGTGTTAAGTGAATGAATAAATAAATAAATTTCAGATAATGGGGACTTCATTTTTGGTACAATTTCTGTATTAATTACCTATTGCTGCCTAACAACCCCAGAACTTAGCTTCTTAAAACAACAAATATTTATTATCTTTTTTTTTTTGTTTTTTGAGACAGAGTCTCACTCTGTTGCCCGGGCTAGAGTGCCGTGGCGTCAGCCTAGCTCACAGCAACCTCAAACTCCTGGGCTCAAGCGATCCTCCTGCCTCAGCCTCCCGAGTAGCTGGGACTACAGGCATGTGCCACC
>CAUYRT010073763.1:0-10306 GCA_963574885.1 Lepilemur ruficaudatus | reverse complement strand
TGCAGAGAACCAAGTCACAGCCTTTTTTCTGTCCCCTTCCCTAGACAGACACAAATTCAGCAACTACTCATTGTGCCAGGAAACTGAGGTCCACAGAGCCTAAATGGGTTTGCCAAGGCAGACCAGGGTGGCATAGGATGCATTCACACATGTGGGGCTCTCTCGCAGTAAATCCTTTCTTCTCTCTCCATGCTATAAATGGATTTTAAAATTTTACTTTAGAGTGCTATCTTAGTTTGTTTTCTGTTGCTTTAACAGAATACCACAGACTGGGTAATTTATAAATCATAGAAGTTTATTTGGCTTATGGCTCTGGAGGCCTGGGAAGTCCAAGATCATGGTGCTGGCATCTGGTGGGGGTCTTCTTGCTGTATCATCCCATGTAGAAAGTTGAAAGGGCAGTGTGTGAGACAGAGAGAAAATCAGAACCAAACTTAACCTTTTATCAGGAGCCCACTGCCTTAATAACTAATCCACATCCATAATTAAGGCTTTAGTCCATTCATGAAGGCAGAGCCTAATCACCTCTTAAAGGTCTCACCTCTTAATATGGTCACAGTGGCAATTAAATTTCAATATAAGTTTTGGAGAGGACATTCAAACCATAGCAGGTGGAGACCAACTCTATGAGGACTGAACTCTGGCCCCTTTTTTCCTTTTGCTCAAATTCCTTTCTAAGAAGCCTGGTGGGTCATGCCTACAAATGACAAAATCTCATTAAATGGGGATGGGTTTTTATTAACCCAGTATAATGTGGCTTACTTTCCAACATGATTCCATTATATATATCATCACATGACTGATAGAAGACCCTGTATTTTAACTCAAGCATTCTTTTCTCCTGACTCCAGGCCTTTAGACAAAGCTTAACTCTTTCAACCAACTGCCAACTAATGAATCCCTAAAACTCACCTATGACTTGTAAGCCCTCACTTCAAGCTGCTCTGCCTTTTTGGGCCAAACCAAGGTATACCTTCTATGTATTGATTTATGGTTTTACCTGTAATTTCTCTCTCCATGAATGCATGAAACCAAACTGTAGGCTGGTTGCTGTGGTCACATCTGTAATCCCTGGGCTTTAGGAGGCTGAGGCAGGAGGTTGCTTGAGCTCAGACCAGCCTGAGCAACATAGTGAGACCCTGTCTCCACAAAAAAATTAAAAATTAGTGGAGTGTGGTGGAGCACACCTTTAGTCCCAGCTACTCGGGAGGCTGAGGCAGGAGGATCGCTTGAGCCCAGGAGTTGGAGGTTGTAGTGAGCTATGATGACACCACTACACGCCAGCCTGGGCAACAAAGTCTGTCTCAACAACGACAACAACAAAACTATAACCTGGCTGCCTGGGGCACATTTTCTCAATACCTCTTGAGACCAGTTCCCTCGGCCACAGTAACACATATTCAACTCAGAATAAACCTCTCTAAATTATTTTACAGAGTTTGAGGTTTTCTGTTGATATCTACCTGCAAAACTCTCAACACCTGATGCTCCTAGACTCCCTGCCCCAGCTCCAACTCCCCTTCTCTCTGCCTGTCTGGTTTCAAGGGCAAGAAAGGCAACTTCAGTATACTCCAATTCCTTTTTCAGCTAGAAGCCAGGACTATCTTGACTTTATGTATAATTTGCACCTGTTCTCTCCAGTTTTGCCCCTGGTCAGAACCCTGAGGATTAGTTCCCCTCATGCTCCCAGTTCCTGGCCTGTGGACAAATTTGGATTTTCCAAGCTCTGCACTCAGCTCATCAGTCTCACCTCTCTGGGCTCTGCATCTCCTGGAACTCCCCACTTATCTCTGGCCCTCTGGGACACAAATCTTGGCCTCTTTAGGAAGGGGAAGCCCAGGCTGGCAAGTACTGTTCCTGAAATCCACATGCTCACCTGTTGTGCTCCCCAAACCCTGCTGTCTAAATGCATCCCATCATGGTTTCAGGACAGATATTTACAAACATTGTCATATATGGTCAGGGTCAAAGGGACCTCTAATTTAAGGTCAAATGAAATCCTTCCCACATGAAGACTTTGTTTTCCCACCAACGTCAGACTGTTTCCCAAAAGTTCAAAGCATCCCTTGCATATTGAAATAGATGGGATTTTGTCAGGATTTCATCCAATCCCCAAAGTGTGGTGGACCCACTAGAGCATTGAGCTCAATTTTAAACAAGCACTATGCAATTTGGCCAATAGATGGCAGGACCTCTTCAGCATGAGTATAACATGGAGCTGGCTCAGAAAACCCCTGAGTATTCATATCAACCAGTCCCAGACAAAGTAAAAGGAATTTACCAAGTTTGGTAAAAGGAGCTCTTCATGTATGAAGCTTCACAAGTTTATCCTTATATTGCTAATGATATTAGCAAATACAATTGTGATCATCTGGATTGTTTCCATAGTGATAAGTATGTCCTTGTTACACCCTCTCTCCACACTTAAGAACTCTTCTAAAAAAAGTCACTTTCATTAGAAAAGAAAATCTGAGATAGTTTATGGAAATACAGGGCAAATACAGAGACCCCACTTTTGTAGAAAAATGTTCTTCAAAGGAAGTCTCTAGGAATCTTCAGCAACTTTCCTGAACACGGGTCATTTCGAACACAGAGAACTGATCTACATTTTATGTAGAGAAATTATTCACAGTTAGGCCTTTATAATAATTAATTTCTGTGCTAAGTACATTGAACTCCTTCCAAGGGTGAAGTGGGTGTATTGCAAAATTATTTTCCTTTTTTGAGAAGAAAAAGTCAGAAGAGATGAGGGAGTGGGCTGAAAGAGAAGTAGAAGATACCAGTTCTGGGCCTGTGAGTAGGGGTGAGAACCTGAGTGCGCTTTTCATTGCTCTTCATATAAACAATTGGGAGATGGAGTCCATTGTTTCCAGGGTCAAAGAACAGAAGGAACAACACTGTATTGAAACAAGTGGGACTTATTGCTCATTGAAGAAACCATGTAGTACTTCCATAAAAGGGTGTTAGAAGGGACTTATTTTGGCCAAGTGTGGTGGCTCATGCCCGTAATCCTAGCACTCTGGGAGGCTGAGGTGGGGAGGATGGCTTGAGCTCAGGAGTTCAAGACCAACCTGGGCAACATAGCGAGACCCTGTCTATACAAAAAAATAAAAATATTAGCCAGGTGTGGTGGCACACACCTGCAGTCCTAGCTATTCGGAAGGTTGAGGCAGAAGAATCCCTTGAGCCTAGGAGTTAGAGGCTGCAGTGAGCTATGATCATGCCAAGGCACTCCAGCCTGGGTGATGGAGCAAGACCCTGCCTCTAAAAATAATAAATAAATACATTAAAAAAAATAAAATAGAAAGGATTTATTTCAGGATTTGGGTTTGTATTGCGTGGCTTTAGAGAGGATTTAAGTAATTAGTACTTTGAATCTTGAATTGGATGCTAGGAGGGAGTGAGAGTAATTCTATAATTGGGAATCTTAATTAGTTTATCTGAGAGGAGGCAAGAATATAGAGTGAGGCTAAAGTTGTAGTTGGTTAAAAAAACAAAAAGCATCAATCATTCATATTAGTTAGGATGGGGGGCTACTGGTATGGTGTGGTCTTGTTTTTGCCCTGGTCCATCACTGTCACAGAGTAGCCTTGTCCGGTGTTGCTGTTCTGTGAGATTGTTCATGTTCAACTGTTGCGGCTACTTTTTCGCTCCTGAGCTCGGTAGTGAAGGAATGAATAATTACTCAAAACACATAGTGTTTAGAGAGAAATGGAAAGACCAAAATCTAAAGGAGAAAACGGCCTCCTCAGCTAACTGCCTCCCAGTATTTATTTCCAAGGACACATGCAAAGGGTCAGGGCCAGGCGTTTGTTAATTTCTTTAATAACTTCCATATAGGTCAGCTGTTTTCAGCTGACCCTTGCACTCAGCAAATGAGCAGCTTCGGGCAGGAGTTTTTGCCTGACTCTTCATTCACCTTGCTCACGTTCTTTCCATCCATCCATCCATCCGTCCTTTCTTCTGGGCCCAGTCTCCACATTCAACAGTAGACCACCAAGGCCCAGCTGTGAGTGCAGGGCCAGCTCCTCACAACACCAAGGCCAGGCTGACAGGGGATCCCCCTCTGGCCAAGGGCAGATGAAGTCAGCCTGCTGAACATTCATTGACAATATCCAGATTTTCACCATAGCCAAGATTTTGCTTTAGAAACTACTTGAAGAGATTGTAGTCTCAATTTGGAGTTTCATCAGTCTTTCCTGCTCCTTTAGTTGCGGGGCGAATGTTGAATCCTCTGATTTGACAATGGCTGCAGAATAGCACATAAGACTGATGGGGTTCAGGACATGTCATCCCAAAATATGACTGCAGGAGGCAAAATATGACAGCAGGACATGCAACTCCAAAATATGCCTGTTTGGCATAAAGATTATTTTGAGGTCATTATTTTGAGAAACAATATGCACGGGAGAAACTCTGAAAACAAGATTAGAGATTACCCTTTTGTAAGAGAAATTTACATCTATAAAAGGAAATCTCCATTTGTAAGGATTTCTCCAGCTCTGCACCAGGATGAGAATAATGACTCTAAAGTACTGGAGACTCTTATCAATGGAGAAAGCAAGGATTTAAATCTGCATAACAAACTGCTTATTTTTATTTTTTTTTGAGACTGAGTCTGGCTTTGTTGCCCAGGCTAGAGTGCCCTGGCGTCAGCCTAGCTCACAGCAACCTCAAACTCCTAGGCTCAAGTGATCCTCCTGCCTCAGCCTTCCAAGCAGCTGGGACTACAGGCGCCAGCCACCACACCCTGATAATTTTTTGTTTCTATTTTTAGTTGACTGGCCAATTTTTTTTCTCTTTTTAGTAGAGACGGGGTCTTGCTCTTGCTCAGGCTGGTCTCGAACTCCTGAGCTCAAGCGATCCGCCCGCCTCAGCCTCCCAGAGAGCTAGGATTACAGGTGTGAGCCACCGCAACCGGCCATTTTTTATTTTTTTAACTTAGTCGCAGTTTATTTATTTTGTAGTATGTAGGTGCAGGAAGGAGTGTTTGCTGTAGCATAAATTCCCCCTTTGCTAGTTAAGAGGTAATCTAGGACTATATAATTGCCCATAACAATTCTGGCTAATGAGTTTAGAGTAGTTCGTTTGCCTTTCAGCGTTGAAGTTGTGTTACTTATGCCTTTTGTTAGGGTCTGAGGCAAATTTTGGACGATGCTTGCCAGTGGTAATTACTTTTAATGGGGGAACTGCAACTTACATAGTATGCAAGAAAAGGGAGTCACCTATGCCTTCTGGGAGTTTGTTTGTTTTTAAAGAAGTTTGTGTGTACTGCATTTTGGAGGTTTCTGGGTAGGATTTTTTCCAGGGAAACATGATCAACTGGAGGGATGATACTTTTAAATAACTGAAAGTGTCTCACAATTATCCTGAAAATACAATATGTGGCAGACCGGTGTAAGTGTAAGCCCAATATCCATATAAAACGTAGTACCCTAGTAGGGAGTAGACGATAGTGGTAGTATAAGTATCATTAATCACAATAGGGGCAGGCTGGGAAAGATCCCTTGAGCTCAGGAGTTAGAGACTAGCCTGAGCAAGAGTGAGACCCCGTCTCACTAAAAATAGAAAGATTAGCTGGGCCTCGTGGCACGCGCTTGTAGTCCCAGCTACTTGGGAGGCTGGGGCAGGAGGATCGCTTGAGCCCAGGAGTTTGAGGTTGCTGTGAGCTAGGCTTAGGCCAGTTGCCTCTACTCAGGGCAACAGAGTAAGACCCTATCTCTCTCTCTCACACACACACACAAAAATAGGAGTAAGCCAGTTTTGTGTCCCTTGAGGTAGACAAATTTTTGAGTGGAGTTAAATAGTTCAGCAAAGCAGGATGACATGTTTCTGAAGAGAATAAACTGACTATTGTGGTCAAAGAGCATCAATATAATTGTCTACTTCTCATTGGCTAGGTCTTGATGATAGTATAATAACCTTAGCAGAATGTGAGGTCAGAGTCCATTTTCACAAGGTTGAAGGTTGGGATTAATGTTAAGAGGGAACCTGAAGTGCAAGAAGGGGCCCATAAAAGGGAATCTGCTTTCTGAAATGTTTAAAGGAATTGTTATTAAATTACTTGTCATCAGGTTCTGGTGGAAGGTGTTAGATCCAGCAATCAGTTAAAGTCAGAGCAGTATCTAGGACCTGTGAAAAACTTAAAGGTGAATTCTGTTTTCCCTTAAGTGGCAGAAGACAATCGTAGAGGTTCAAAACAAGAGGACGAAGATAAGGGTGATCATGATAAGGGAAACCCCCATCTATTACTTGGCGCATCAGGCACCAGAGACCCCTACCCCTCACAGAAGACCCACATCAGCATAATACTAACCTGTTACCTGGCCCAGCAACTAGTCTATTGCCTGGCATCAGCATGACACTACATCTATTGCCTGGCACATCAACATAATATTAACCTATTACCTGACACATCAACTAACCTACACCTGATACCACACCCCCGGACCACCCTAACTTAATAAAAGTGGGAAATATCGGGTAGATGGTGCTCAGAATTTGGTGGCGAGGCCCCTCTGAGCCCACCAGTGAGAATAAACTTTGATTCTCCGACTCTCCATGTGCTGCTCAGGTTTGTCCTCGGGACTATCTGCTGTAACACTTGCTGTAGCAATCATACTAGTGTTCTAGAGCATGTTGTAGTGAAATAATAGTTAATATTAGTAGAAGGGTGTAGGGACCAAGGCTTTTGGCCCCCTAAAGGTTCACTGAAAAATCACTGACATGCGATAGATTAACAGGAGAAAAGGCATGCAAATTTATATACATGTATACATGGGAGCCTTCAGAATGAAGACCCAAAGATATGGGAGAAATTATTCATTTTTATGTTTAAATTCAATAAAGTATAGACATCTGACTGTACAAACATATGACTGTACAAAAAGGGTATGATCCTGTCTGTCTAGATTCTTCTTGGCCTTTCTGAGCAGCATTTCTTCTTCTGGGGACAGGCCAGAACCCTCTCTGGAATGGGGGTCTCATGACCTACAGTCAAACAAGGTAGGTCAGACACTTTCTTTTTATTCTTTTTCTTTTTGAGACATAGTCTCACTCTGTTGCCCAGGCTAGAGTGAGTACCCTGGCGTCAGCCTAGCTCACAGCAACCTCAAACTCCTGGGCTGAAGCAATCCTGCTGCCTCAGCCTCCCAAGTAGCTGGGACTACAGGCATGCACCACCATGCCCGGCTAATTTTTAAAATATATTTTTAGTTGGACAATTAATTTCTGTCTATTTTTTAGTAGAGATGGGGTCTTGCTCTTGCTCAGGCTGGTTTCGAACTCCTGACCTTGAGCGACTCTTGACTCCTGACCTCCCACCTCAGCCTCGGTCACCCCCACCAGACCCTAAGACACCTAACTTTTCTCCCTCCCCACTCAACTGCATATTTACCTTATCTTATGTGTAGTCACTGAGCACCCACCAGAATGACAAAAATGTAAGTGCTGCTTCACTACCTGCTTCTCCCACCTTATGTGCCACCCATAAATACCCCCCCATCCGCCCACCCCCACCCCATTAGAAAGCATATATAGGCCGGGTGCCGTGGCTCACGCCTGTAATCCTAGCACTCTGGAGGCCGAGGCGGGAGGATCACTTGAGATCAGGAGTTCGAGACCAGCGTGAGCAAGAGTGAGACCCCGTCTCTACTAAAAAAATAGAAATTTGCTGGAAAACTAAAATATATATATGTGTATATATATAAATTAGCCGGGCATGGTGGCACATGCCTGTAGTCCCAGCTACTCAGGAGGCTGAGGCAGAAGGATCGCTTCAGTCCAGGAGTTTGAGGTTTGAGGTTGCTGTGAGCTAGGCTGATGCCATGGTACTCTAGCCTGGGCAACAGAGTGAGACTCTGTCTCAAGAAAAAACTACTATGGCTTCTAGATAGGAATTCATTTTAGTTCTGCTAGTGATCTCTAGTGCTCAGCTAATTTTCTATTTTTTGTGAAGACAGGGTCTTGTTCTTGCTCAATCTGGTCTTGACTCCTGAGCTCAAGGGATCTTCTCACCTGGGCCTCCCAGAGAGCTAGGATTACAGGCGTGAGCCATCGTGCCCATATGAGTATTTTTGTTTTAACTCGAAAAATATTCAATCCTTGAAAGGTATTTAATTATTATATCATATTTTCTTTATAGATAACTAACTTAGGAAGTTAAACTTTAAAATTTGTCAAGAAGTTTATTATCATTATTACTATTAAGTTTGGCAGGCAAAAGCTCTCACAACAGTTTTTTTTTTTTTTTTTTGGAGACAGAGTCTCACTCTCTTGCCCGGGCTAGAGTGCCGTGGCATCAGCCTAGCTCACAGCAACCTCAAACTCCTGGGCTCAAGCGATCCTTCTGCCTCAGCCTCCCGAGTAGCTGGGACTACAGGCACGTGCCACCATGCCCGGCTAAATTTTTCTATATATTTTTAGTTGTCCAATTAATTTCTTTCTATTTTTAGTGGAGACAGGGTCTCGCTCTTGTTCAGGCTGCTCTCGAAATTCTGACCTTGAGCGATCCTCCTGCCTCGGCCTCCCAAAATGCTAGGATTATAGGCGTGAGCCACAGCCCCCGCCAGTTCTTGGTATTTTTAAATTCCGTAACCCTGATTACTTTTGAGAATCAGCATCCCTTTCTATGTTCACAGGTGAATTAAATCTTTTAAAATTGAATAGTCATCCCCTTTGCTCATTTTCTTTCTTTTTTTTTGCATTATTAAAAATTTGTGGAAACATGTCTTCCAGGGGTTAGGGAACTGTGCTCCTTCCGTCGGACTGTCTTTTCTAAAGTACCCTGAGCGAGGTTCAGAGAGGCCGCCACCTCCAAGGCACGTTTTTCCGCAGCTCCATCACTTCTCTGTGCCCCGCTACTCCGGCCCTTGCCCTTTGACCCCGTTGGGGGGGGCGTTAGAGGTCGGGTGGCCGTCTTGTGGAGGCGGACCCATTGTCGCGGTGGGGTGAGAGGTCAGGTGGCCATCTTGTCAGGCGGCCCCGTTCTCGCGGTGTGGTGAGAGGTCGGGTGGCCATCTTGTGGCCGCGGAGGCGCCGGCAACGGTTTCTGAGGAGACCCGTTCCCTCCCGGTCTTGCACCCCTGGCCGTCTGTGAGTCGGTAAGGAGACCCGCAGTTTGTCAGGTGAAGCCCAGGCCTCTTGCCGTCGCTCTTCCCACCGTCCTTCCCGGTCTCACCGCCACCACCATGTCCTGCTTCTCCGAATGGGCGCTGGAGAAGAAGCTCTGGGCGCTAAGTTACTCTCAGCAGAGCGTGCAGACCCTATCCCTGTGGCTCATCCACCACCGCAAGCACGCGGGACCCATAGTCTCCGTGTGGCACCGTGAGCTCCGCAAAGCCAAATCAAATAGAAAGCTTTCTTTTCTGTACTTAGCGAATGATGTCCTCCAAAACGGTAGAAGGAAAGGATTTGAATTCGCTAGAGCGTTTGCATCTGTCCTTGTGGATGCTTTCTCTCACGTTGCCGGACAGGCAGATGAAAGCTGTAAACTGTCTTTAGCGAGATTGCTGAACATCTGGCAAGAAAGAAGGGTGTATGGCGGCGCGTTCATACAGCGGCTGAGGCTGGCTACGGAGGACTTCAAGGGCCCTCCCCCCAGAGCCACAGAAGAGAAGAAATCGCTGGAGCGAACATTTCAGCCGACACAAGAGGGGCAGGATGACGACTACCCTGGAAGCTCCTCTCGTCAAGATCCTTCTGCCGGACCCCTCTTGACAGAGGAACTAATCAAAGCTTTGCAAGATTTGGAAAATGCCGCATCAGGGGATGCTGTGGTCCGGCAGAAAGTCGCTTCTCTGCCCCGGGAAGTGCAAGATGTTTCTCTGTTGGGAAAAATAACAAACAAAAAGGCAGCTGAACGTCTTTCAAAAATAGCAGACGAAGCATGTCTGTTGCTAGCAGAATATAATGGGCGCCTGGAAGCAGAACTGGAAGACCGTCGCCAGCTGGCTCGGATGTTGGTGGAGTATACCCAGAATCAGAAAGATGTTTTGTCAGAAAAGGAGAAAAAGCTAGAAGAATATAAACAGAAGCTTGCACGAGTGACCCAGATGCGCATGGAACTGAAGTCCCATATTCACAGTTTGCCAGACCTCTTGCTGCCCAATGTCAGAGCGAGCATGGCCCCCCTGCCCTCTCTTGATGACCTGTTTTCAACTGACTAGGACTGGTGCCGTGCCCCAGATTCCCATCTTCACCAGCAGAAAGAAGAGGGCAAGTCATGAATTGGAATAACCTTCTAGTCCCTGGTTCTATCCCTTCTTCCACCCACCCCAGCCTCAAGAAAGAACCACAGACTCTGATT